>JAUMHQ010000105.1:1960077-1974585 GCA_032361165.1 Enteromius paludinosus | reverse complement strand
TGACTGACAAGCGCCGCCTCCCCACACAAAAGACAATGCAACTGACAAGAGGGTTCGCTTCTCCTACGCTAAGGAAATGAGAGTTGTCATTCAGTCGCGGATAACAAACAAGTATGCAAATGAAATTATCGCGGTCTGAAAAATAAGTAATAAGTAATTTTTTTTTTCTTCGTGCGATTAATCGATTTATCGACTATCGCAACAGGCCTACTTGATGTGTCATCTGCGCGCAAGTCAAGCACTCGTACGCGATCACTCCTACGCTCAATCCTCCCTCACCTGCTTGCGCGAACACTGTTTTGTCAGTCGTGGGGCGGGGCTTGGTGTTTCAGTTGCAACTAAACCCCCCTACCCCCATCGGCTACAGTGACGACGATGTCATCGTCCATCGCGAATTAGACATCATACGATGCCAAATTGGTCGACATCGCCCAACCCTAGGAGGCAGGCACACTCTGTCAGTTTAAATCTAGATCAAAGACACATCTCTTTAAATGTTGCCAATTTGGTAATGTTAGACATCGCCCAACCATACTAACCATAAATCTGAGTGAAGTCAGCGAATAAACCTGAGACAATGATCAATGAGTAACAATAATTTTTGCAATAACATATTGGTCTACTCAATAATTAAGTAAATATAATTATTTGACTTTGAGAAACCTCATCGCTTGATTGGCTACTGTCAGGTGTAACAAATTACATTTTTGTCCTGTGTCAGCTTCCATAGCTTCTGTATGGGTTTGAAAGGGTGGGGTGAGCGGGGACTTAGCCGTTTGTTGAAATTAGAATCCTGGTGGTGGTTTATTCATTTTCTCATACAGTAGTTAGTTTGAAATAAGTCTTTTGGCAGAATTTATCATTATAATTAACTTGGATTTTTTATCACCATAAAAAAAAAATCCCATGTAAATGCAGGAAATGGGATTAAAAATCGAAAAAATTTTCCCCAATTTTCTGTCCCCTACACTTCTTAAAAGGAGTCATACAAAGCCAATTTTCCTCAAGCCAATATGATTCTTTAGGGTCTTAATGGAAGGTTTGTAATATAGTTTGTTTTAAAATTTCTCAAAGATTTCTACCCTGTCAAAAACAGCTCTTTTGAAATCACTCTGTTCTGTGTACTTCTCCTTTAAATCTTCACGAGCTCCGCTGCCCCCGCCCCTCTTATCCAAGGCACTCTCTGAGGATCTTTTTTTTGTCGTATTCATAGTGAAACTTGTTAATTACCACATTATTAGGAAAGGCAATTTGCAAAGATTCATTAAAAGACATTACACTGACTGCTTCTGTAGGTGAGGCTGGATCATGAATGATTTGTGCAAACATAAACGCATTTCGGTTGATCAAGGGTGCATTTCCTTCAGAACCAAACATAAAGTTAATCCTCTGCGTCTTCAGTCACACAAATGTCGGGGGTAAATGACTACTGCTATGTTCATTAATACATTCAACAACAAAACACCTCAAATCGCTGAGGAGTCTTGCATGTCTATGCATCTCGGTCTAATGATTGCTCACTCAGGGCGGCTGAGGTAAGACACATGTTCAGTCTGTGTAACACTGCTGTCAATCAACAATTTTTGGAGTGTCCTCTGTCAGTGTGACGAAGGGCAACTAATTTTTATTAAATTAAAAGAAAACTACTGGTGGATCTTTATCATTGTAGGGTGGTTGTGTACACACTCTCAACACACATTTCAGTCCAAACAACATGTGGCACTGGATAACCCCTTTAAAAGTTACACCTTTGTGTACACACACACACACACACACACTCACACAGGTGCATCTAAAAAAACTTAGTGCGTGAGGACCAGGATTGAGAACAGCTGCCTTATACCACCTATTTACAGTGCAAATCCGTGAATGAATGTTCCAAAGTGAAGTAAATTTTAACGGACACTGTATATATATATATATATATATTTATTAGGGCTGAACGATATTCTGTTTTGACATCGACATCATGATGTGCTCGTGAGCGATACTTACATCGCCGGAACATACGATGTGAAGGGTAGAAAGCCCATGGTGTATTAAGAGAACGGTAGCACATAGTAAACACTGTTTGTTGTATGGCTTGTTGCTGGGGTAACATGCACGTTCCACGTGCCTGCAGAGTGATTGGTTCGCTGTGCCGCTGCTCACCGTTCACAGCCAACATTCACTGGAAAAATTTGCGACGAAGAGGATCCACCACAAAAAAAAAAATTTGTATCAAAAAGAAAGTCGAAATCATCTATTTGGGATTATTTCGGCTACAAAAAAAGAGGATGTTGACCAAAAAGAGGTACATTGCATGGATTGTCAAAATCATGCTGATAATGAACCCGAATTTGCACAGCTAGTCAGTGCACAACGGCTCTGCGTAGTGAATGCGGCTCAATGTGAGAACACGCACCTGATGGAATTTACGAATGATTACAGCTTCACTGACAAGATGCGCGATACATATTGTGCGATGATTATCGTGCAGCCCTTATTTTGGATACAAAAAGGATGATGCTGATGAACATAAATAAATTTGTACACATTGCAATATATATCGCAGGAAAAAAATATACCATAATGTAATTTTTTCCCAACATCATGCAGCCCTAATAAATATATATATACACACACATATTATGTACATCTTGTGTAAGTTGAATTTAAACAATGTAAAGGCCTTCAGTAGAACAGAAAACTCGTGTTATCTACTACTGATATCTACATTTCTGTTAAGATGAATACAATTCAACAAGGAGTTTGTGTTTCATAAATCATGATTTAATCCTGTGCTCATGGTAGGCCTTTACTGTGCATTTATGGGTGGGGTGGTTATCTGCTTCATGCTACAGTATATCTTTGTTGAAAACAACAGTTGTACACCGTTTTATTTTGAAACAATACAATACAGCTGGAAGCCGAGAATAAAACGCTTCTAGTCTGGTCTGTGCTTTAACAGGGCACTAACGCTGAATGTCCAGTAACGCCGAGAGAAGGTCTATTGTCAGTATCATTGTGCACTGACATTGTTTACTACTTGCTGAGATGAAGCTGCAACCACTTTTTATTGAAAAGTGTGTGGAGACACGGTTGAACAAATGACAAACTACATAGGCTACAAGATCAAAGACTTTTAACAATGAAGATATTTCACACTTTTCAAGACCTAAATTTTCACTTCCAATCAGCTTCGATGCTAATCCTAAACACTTAATTTAATACATTTAACTAATCGACTGTGCCTGTTTTCATGAGTAACGTTAACTGTGCTTTCAAAAGATCACATAAGATTCAGCGGCCGTATCCCTAAACCTTGTTAGCTGACGACCTAGGACAACATTCTGTGGATCATAAATCAAACTAACGTTACCTCATCCTTATCATGTTCTGAGACAATAAGTTCTGAGTAAAAACAATAAACGTTTCTCGGCCTTTTTAAAATAATTACAACAGAGGAAAATAAAATCTTTAGTTGCTGATTATTGTGGTTTGCTGTATGGCTGAGGGAAAACAATGCGCACTATCATTTATGCCTTCAGTACCTTCGTTTCTCGAACATCCTGCTTCGTTCCTTCAGGATACCACTGAACACGCACGAATCCTCTACCGAGAGGCCATGACCGTGTGTCCACGGCCCCGCTCTCGTTGTCCGAGTTACCGGGAGCGCCTCCACCTTGTCCACCTTCTCCACCATCGCCGCCGCTACCACCACCACCACTTATTCCTCTCCCTCCGCCATCACCGCCAATCTCGGAGTCCGAATCTTCGAAATCCTCTTCGCCGTGAATCATCCGTACAAGCCCGAAACGCATCGCGCCGCGGTGTTTTCCAGAGACTAGGTCATGCGTAAACAGAAGCCGCTGGGTTCCGCCTGCCGTAGGAGAGAGAGCGACGGACGGAGGCTCGGAGCTCGGGCTCACGGCCGGAGAAAACGCTACTGTGGCGGGCTCCGCCATCTCTGCTGCTGCTGAATGATGCGGGAGGAGAGGGATGGAGAAGTGAATAGAAACCTGTGAGCAGCACGTGTTTACGTCTGTACGTAGAGCGCCGCATGGAGGCCGGGTCTACCTGTTATCACTGTCCTGTATTACATCAGTCTCTCTCAAATAACAAAGCATTCATATTATTTGTTTAAACTGCATTCTTCAGGAAATGCTAGTTTTCAAATCAAATGTTTTGACGTCGTAATGTGTCTGTAAAAGCCAGAAAATAACGCCCAATGGAGTGCACAAACGAGATTGTAGAGTGTGTGTGTGTGTGTGTGTGTGTGTGTGTGTGTGTGTGTGTGTGTGTATTAGAATATTTTATTACCCATAGCGCTCAATGATTTTTGTGTGTGTTATAATTTATCTGCTGCTCCACCCTAAAACATGATCAGATAAGAGATCAGCCGCACGGTGTCAGTGTCTGACTGCAAAAAAGGCTGCTGTTAAACTTGTATTGTTGGCTAAGTGTGCTTTTGTAAATGTTTAGACTTGAAGGAAGCTGTTATTTTATAATATGGAGACAAATAGCCCACAACATAAACACATTTAAAAAAAATCTAAAAATAAACAGATATAGCCAACCGTTGATAACGCTGTACAACATCGAACTACAACAACAACAATAATAATAATATAAATAAAACCAAATGTATTTTAAAGAAACATTTCGTCGCTCCATGCTACTGTTTCCGACCGCTTTGATGCTGTATGTTCACGTGCAAATGGGTTTTGGAACTTTGTTTGCAGCGAATAAACAATATTTTTTCAACAATATTGAATAAAACAACATTTTGTTAATTCGTGCTGCTGTACTGAATATTACCATAAACATTGCGATGATAAAAAAAATATATTCTGGAGTTATATTGCTTAATATAGCTCTGTACATTCATTATCAGTAGTATTTATTGCAAATAACTCTAATCCAGCTTTGCTGTTTCATGGAAATGTACTGATCCATCAACCCATGTGAAGGTGATTTGTTTGTACAGGTACGTTAATCCAGACTTTCTTATAAGGGGTCAGAAATAGTTTGCCACTTACTTTTTATAGATGTTAAAAGATTTCTGGCCGCGTCTAATGTTTTTGGCAACACTATCTGCTTAATCATCCAACACACTCACACGGTTTTAGTGAATGTAGTTAATGATGAAATGGGGGCCGGTTTAAGGCTTACGGTGACTAATGGATCTTAAGCAGATGGAAAGGTATAAATGCTCTTGGTGCACCTCACCGTTATTCACTTTCAACACAGCTCTTGGAAAACAAACATATATGAAGGACAACTGAATATTATTTAATTCACCAACGAGATTTCACAACAGCAGAAATGTCGGTAGTGAGCGCACTGCCTTTCCTGAAGCCAATCCACATGAGAGCTCCGATCTCCCCCGGCCGTCAGCGCCGGCACACGCTCCCCGCCAGCGAGTTCCGCTCGCTCAACACTGAGGACGCCATCAGTGTATTCGAAATAGAGAGAGAGGGTGAGATAAATTATGAATAATTAATAATTTTGTGTATTTTCTTATAAAGCTATTTGTGTGTATGAAACAATTACCCATGAGCAACTGCTTTTTTAAGTGTTAAGTGTAAAACTGTTGTGTTACATATGAATAAGTATTCGGTCACTATGTTGCGTTTGCGTTCTATAAAAGCTATTTTCTCGTTCCATCCTTTAGCTTTTATATCTGTGTCTGGGGAATGTCCTCTTCATCTGGACGAGGTCAGGCACTTTCTCACCCTCTGTCCTGAGCTTTCTTTGGGCTGGTTTGAACAGGGGAGGCTTGTCGCTTTTATCATTGGATCTCTCTGGGACCAGGACCGTCTTACCACTGTAATCTAATCTCTAAATCATGCATTTGTTATTATCTGAAACAAATCATACATTTGTTAATGTAAGAAGTGGCATGCTTGTACTCAAATTTAACTTGTAAAGACGTGTAGTTAAGTTTCTTGTAATTGGGGTTCATTACTTATTTCAGTTCTCTCTTTTAATAGGATGCATTGACCCTTCATAAGCCTCATGGGACTACTGTCCACATCCATGTGTTGGCAGTCCACCGAACCTTCCGCCAACAGGGAAAAGGATCTATCCTGATGTGGCGTTACCTGCAGTATCTGCGCTGTCTACCATATGTCCGCCGTGCTGTGCTCATGTGTGAGGACTTCCTGGTGCCTTTCTACCAGAAGTCTGGTTTTAAGGGGCAAGGTCCTTCTGAAATCACTGTAGGGCCACTTACCTTCATCGAGATGTATTATCCTATAAGGGGACATGCATTTATGCGCCGTAACAGTGGCTGTTAAAGGGCACTAGTCATGTAGGTTTTTGGACCTTCATAAGAAGCAGTGGGTGCGTTGAAGCAGTTTTTGTTTTTGGTGTAGGTATCTTGTGGTGTAATGCTGTGATCTACTTTTGTAAGCCTTGGTCAGCATAGAAAAAAATGGTTAGATACACATAAAAAAAAAAGAAAGAAAGAAAAAAGGGAACGTTAGAGAAAACTACATTCCACTCACTCATCTAAAAGAGAAAATGTTCATTTTTTATATTTATCATAAAACTTGGAAGGGTTTTTTTTTTTTTTTTGATCAGTCAGGTTATCTAATAGACCTGGTTTGTATTTAATATTGTTTATTTTGTATGGTATTTGGTATGTGTTTCCGTAAAAAAAATTCACATTTTTAAATTCATAAAATATCTCCTGTTGTGTTTTGAGTGTTGGGGTCAAGGTTGGAAAAATAAGATAGTAGTTAAAGAAAATGTTCTACTTTGGGCTGTTTTTTGTGTTCAGTGTCTTGTGGCTGCTTAAGATGTGTGTCTATTCTATGGAAGCATTAAAATAGCATCAACTGAACACTTTTCCACTGTGATCTCTTATGAAAACAGCCACAAGAGAACATACAGTGTTGTCTGATACATCAGTGAGTGCCAATGTGACAAATTGTTAATGTACAATCCCATAAACATGAGAAAGATTTATTGTGTTGGTTAGGGCACTTTCACGGTTTCATTTATAGAATTACTTTTTGACTTGCTTCAAAGAAAAGGATTGAAGAGTTAATGTTCCATGTATAGATAGGTTATAAAACAAATCATCATCAAACATATTTGAAATGGTTAAGACTGGTTTCCATTTGCCTTTCCCTGTAGAAATCCACCACCTATGCCTCCACAGTCTTGAATCAAGACATCTATGATTTTGTACATTTTGTAAGTAAAATAAATGAATAAATAAATACTCTATTTTTCAGAATGATTGCTCTTTGAACTCCTTGTGTAAATGTCTGTAATGTTCACAGGGTAATGATTCTGGATTTGTTTTTTTTTTATGTTAAATAAGACAGAGAATTAGTTTAAGATTTTTTTTAAACAAACTATGAAGGACACCAATATAAAGAAATCTATTTCACAAAATAAAAATGTACAAACTTTATTTTTGTTATTACTTCAAACACTAGTTATTTGGTCAACCTGAAATCATTTTTGTACACCATCAAATATACAAAATCTTTCCAGATTGTTAGATCTAATAGAACCCCTGTTAAGGCACAAGTGCAGTCCTCAGTAAACAATTATGCATTAATCAATAAATCAGAACAGCAGCAGAATTTGACTTTAATACTATAATGAAAGGGTACAGAAGGCTACAAATTGATACATTCTGTGCCAAGTGAAATTAACGTGGAAAACAAGTTCATTAATGTGGAACTAGGTTTACTACCCTAGCCTGAGGTTTGTAGCTGTCTAGAGAAGTGACTGAAGAATGAAGCCTTATTTTGATCATCACTGAAGTTTCAATATAAAACTCCATCATTCTAGTTAAGTGAAATGACAAGAAGCTCATTTTTTAAGAACCTTATGCATGTCTTTAAATGTGTAAACACATGAAACGGCAAATCTCACCGTTTATACACATGCAATAATTTTGGAATATATTTGGAGCTAAAGGGATAGAGTACAGGTGTCAGTAACAAAATATCATATTTTACCTGTACATTATCCAGAAATGTTCAGAATGGCTTTGGGAATAAATGGACTATTAATACATTCTATTTGTTTTATTACTACACCTCAAATACAGTATGACATCCGTTGCTGTTTTACTCCCTTGCAGTCTTTAGAAAAAAACAAAACCAAAAAACTGAGTTAGTGTACCATATGATCAATGTCATAGCGTTCACAGAATCTGCTGGTAAAGGGCAAGCAGGTGAGATTCTCTAGCCAATGCCAGTTTATAGGGTAAATGTAGAACCAGACAATAAGTGAGGACATCAACCCCAAATAGACTAGAAGCGACAACAAAATAAGAGCTCGTTTGCGATACTTGTCTAAGGTGCCAAACGTGACATATGGTAGAAATGTAAAGGACAGGAGAAGACCACTGAGGAAGCCAAATATGTGAGCAATGTTGTCAATCCAGGGCAGAAGACCACAGCAGAAAAGGAAGAGAACAATGCCTAACAGCTTCAGGAAGGCCTTCCATGGCTTTTCTAGCATCTGCCAGCCTTGAAACAGCTCCACAAACAGACAGGCTAACAAGCCAAACTGAGACCCTGCTGGACCAACCTATAATATAAGAAAAAGATAATTTTGTCAATATCACAAATGGTGAAAGCACATCCATTCAAGACATGTAACATTTTTTATGCTGTAGTTTTTTGACAAAATGTAATTCAATTTTACATTTCATTTTAATAGTTTAATACTTGATTAAAAAAAAGAATAGTTAGCCTCCTTAGCATGCCATTCTAAAACCTCTTTGATTTTTGCTAAAATATGTAAAATATCCAGGTTATTTTATGGTTTTTAAAACTGTACATAGTTTTCTTTAAGGAAACAACTAAAATTGAAGTAAATATTTATTGAAAATCTTCCCTTCAACATATGTTCACATTATCCAAAAACTTCTTTCTTTGGGTAGTCTTAACATAAGTGTGAAGATTCGTATTGCAAACATACTGAGAACACAACCGAAGAGCTATGAGCTTCCTTTCTTCACGCCACATTGTATAATTTTAGAAAACTGTGTGTAAAGTACACAAGTCATAAGATTGCATTACTTGTAGAATGATTTTTTGAATGAAACAAATGAAATGGGCAAGAAAAAAAAAGTATGGAAAAAAAAAACAAGAAAGGCCTTGATTGGCCTCTAGTTGGGCTAATAGCTGCAGGTGGGTTTTCTACTTCGGTACTTGGTTTGATAATGCAAGTAAGTTGTTAAGATTCGCCTTCAAAGGAGACCCATTTTGTTAATTGTTGCATTTATGGTCTAGAGCTAAAAGAAGAAGAAAAAAATAAGCAAGAGCAGGACTTCAGTAGAATTCATGGTACACAAGGCATAGTATGAGCTGCTCTTCCCCAGTTATTTACGGGTCTTTTAAGTATGGTCTTAGCTCCCCTGCTGCCCCCTTAGTTTTTTTTTAACCTTTTCTTTTTATAGAATTTTTACAGGAATACAAAAACTGTCAACTGTGTTATCTGGTCCCAAATTACTTAATCCTTCCTTATGAATTACTTATTTAATGTCATATAATAATATCATAACATCATACATTCCTTGTTGAAATAAACTGACATTTATGATAATTATGAAGATTTTAAATATTGGAAGTAGAGAAATCCCATGCGGCACAAGAACACCTCTCCTCTAGGCACACAGTGGAGCAGCAAGCGGGAAGAGTCATTCGACTCTCAGCTATCGTTCAGGGATGTGAATCAAAAATAAGCAGGTAAAATGCACAATATTGGCTTCTTTCATTTGTAACTTTGTTTTAACTGTCATTGTTTAGTGTTATTATTAAGCTTATCTTGATTGTGTGTTTGGTTTTAAAGTTGGACTCGATACGCTATGCCTAAACATTTAAAATATTTATGATTTTTACATTTGAGAACTCCTAGTTGAAGTTGGTTTGACGCTTGACTGTAGTCAAGCTGTGCTCCCTATTTTGGTTCCCGTTGCATTCTGTTGAATAAGGTTAATGTGAAGCGCCACTGTTCCATATGAGGGAATTTTCTCAGAAGATGATCACAGCGTCAATTTCTATTTAATCATATTACGTGACGTCTTAATTATTTAAAGCAGGCTTTGTTTAGAACAGGGCTATTTAATTATATTCATTTGAGGGCTGGATTATCAAATTAAAATTTTGAAGGGGAGCAAAGGGGTTGGTGGCTGTCTGGATTTCTCTCTCAGGGGCCTATGAAATTAGAAATAAAATAAAAATGCACAAAATGGAAATGTTTTGCTTAGCTTGGCGGGAAAATATGCTAACCTACAGAATAGCATTAAAAAGGGCTTTATCTGATTACTTTTCATCTCTATGAGAAGAAAAGAAACATAACGAATAGGTTATGGGAACAGTTCAATCACGCCGTGCTGTAAGTGAAGAACGATAGCAGAATGACAGCGAGCCCAAGTAAAGTCGGGGTGTACAGTAGCATACCGTAAGCATGCAGAGAAATAATGCCCTGTATATTATATTCATATCATCCTATACTTAGCGGCGTGTGAGCCTGAACTCGCGGTTTGGGCGTGTGACGGCCAAACACAGTGGGTTAGTATTTTACATGTTCAAAAGGCTCGTGAGCCTGAGCTCATGGATTGGGCATTTTGACGGTCAAACACAACAAGCTAATAAATTCACACTTTAAAGGCTTGAGAGCCTGAGCTCCCGGTTTGAGGGTTTAACGGGCAAACACGGTGAGCTATTAAATATACATACATAAAGCTTGTGAGCCTGACCTCGCGGTTTAAACGAGTTGAATGGGCTTTTTTTTTTCTTTTTTTTTTCTTATTGGGCAGTCCTGGCCCAGAGAAGAGTAAGCTAGCAAAATAGCATCCACAACCTACTTAGAAAGCCTTTGCTTCAAGACTGGAAGCTCTTTAGTGTGGACACCGAAGCAGATAGACAGCTGGACAGACCGTGTAAAGGCGGCTGACCGCTCAATGTGGGCTCTTAATGCCCTGACGGGACAGAGAGGGTTAAAGTCCCTCGTTCGGGGGTAGCACCGAAAGAGATACCACCTGCTCTCTGAACGGAGTGGAGAGCACCTTCTGTATATAACCAAGCCTTGTTTTCAGGATGATCTTTGAGTCATTGGGCCCAAATTCCAAGCAGGCGGGGCTCACAGACACTGCTTGCAAATCGCCTATTCGCTTAACTGATTCCAATGCCAGCAGCAGAACAGTTTTTAGCATGAGCGCTTTCACTGTAGCCGTTTGCAGGGGTTCAAAGGGCACGCCTCTGAGGGCTTCTAGCACAGTGGGCAGGTCCCACGTGAGGATAGTGCGAGGGCAAGAGGGCCTGAGCTGTCCTTGCCACGTCCATACACTTTGTAAAAGTTTGTGGGGCCAGGGAAAGACCAAAGGGCAGGACAGTGTAATAATATGCTGCCATATAAAGACTGCCATCTCGCTTGGGGAATAAAAAGTACCTGTTGTAAAACCCTTTCTGCTCGTGGGACAAAATGTATTGCGCACTTTAAG
Organism: Enteromius paludinosus; assembly: GCA_032361165.1. Lineage (NCBI taxonomy): Eukaryota > Metazoa > Chordata > Actinopteri > Cypriniformes > Cyprinidae > Enteromius > Enteromius paludinosus. The sequence goes on along the minus strand of JAUMHQ010000105.1, from coordinate 1,963,124 downwards.
AGAAGTACTTTCACTTTGGTCCGTAGCACATGAGCGGTGCGGCTCACAACTGAAGTGGTGATGACGCTGCTGAATGGCCTTGCAAACTGAAGGGTGCAACCGTTTTTTTATTATCCCCATAACACAATTTGAAACCCCGGGAATGGCTTGCCAGGCATTCTGCCGAAGGGAAGGGTTTATTAAATAGAGCGCTTTGTCGCTGTTTAGGGACATATGACTCTTTTGAGAGGAACTGCTCTTTTTGTGACTTTGTGGGTGCGCTGTCACAGCGGTGTGTCATACCCGGAGCGTTGTGAGGTAGAGGACAGAAACGGAGCAGCTTGTGGGGTGGTCCAGCCGTGGCTAGACTTTTCCCACCCTCTTTTGCGTTTGGAGGACAGCACTGTGGGGGGGCGGGTCCGGTGCTATCTAAACTTTTCAAAGAGCTGCTTTCAGAAGTCATAGATTATTTTTTGTCTATTATTAACTCATCATTGTAAATAATTAGGATTCAAACTGGCTGTTATTAAGCCTCTCGTTAAAAAAACGCAACTTGACCCCAATGATTTAGTTAATGATTAGGTTAATGACTAATGGTAAGAAAAATGGTATCTGTGAGGATTTCCAGTCAGGATTTAGACCATATCATAGTACTGATACTGCTCTAATTAGAGTTACAAATGACCTGTGTGGTGGAAAAATGAGTATAAAGCCTTTATTTTGTGTTTAAGAATTTTTTTTTTATTGTTATCTGCACATGCTGAGTGATTTCTATAGAATGTTTGATAGCTGCAAAATGTGCATCCTGTCTGCTGTTTATTTCTAGAAGTCTGCTCTACCACAAAGCAGAAGTGTACAACCAGAGTTTGAGCAAGATGCTTCAATGCTGAAGTAATTACCTTTTACAGAATGCTTTTTCTTATACAGGACAGAGAGTGCGCATGTGTTTAGAATTCTATGTAAATGAGAAATTCTAAGAAATGTTTGGGTGTGTGTATAAAAGCACGGAGAGATGAGACTGCCTCACTCTTCTCTATTGATGAGTCCTTGCACAAGAAATACATTTCACTAAGGGATCATCTGACTCAACCTGGTTCTTTTTCTCTCTCAACACTTAGAGAAAATTTTCCACGAGACCTGCTTCTATCATCTGATTACCTGCTTCTATCATCTGATCGTGGTTGTATCTCATTATTAGTGCTTTTGAATCTCAGCGCTGCGTTCAACACTATTGACCACAACATTCTCTTAAATAGACTAGAAAATGATGTTGGCATTGGTGGAAGTGCCTTAGCATGGTTCAAATCATATTTATCTGACCGCTATCAGTTTGTAGCAGTGAATGAGGACGTATCATATCAATCACAAGTGCAGTATGGAGTACCTCAAGACTCAGAACTAGGGCTGTTAATTTTTTCAATGTTATGCTGATGATACTCAGCAATATATTTATTCTCAGCCAGCTGAAACACACCAAATTGAAAAACTAACGGAATGCATAACTAATATAAAAATTGGATGTCAAATAACTTCTTACTATTAAATTATTAAACAAAACAGAGGTGTTAATTATCGGACCTAAAAACCCCACACGTAATAATCTAGAATACTCTCTAAAACGTGATGGCTGCTCTGTCAGTTCTTCATCAGTTAGGAAACTAGGTGCTGTTTGATAGCAATCTTTCATTTAAAGCCATGATTCTAGCATCTGTAAAACTGTGTTTTTCCATCTCAAGAACATATCTAAATTGCGTCCTATGCTCTCAACCTTGGTTGTTCTGCACGCTTGACAAATAGACTACAGCTAGTTCAAAATGCAGCTTCCTCGCTAGAGCCAGGAAGTATGAGCATATTAGCCCAGTTCTGTCACTACTGCACTGGCTCCCTATCAAACATCATATAGATTTTAAAATCTTGTTAATTACTTATAAAGCCCTGAATGGCATATTGAGCAAGCTCTTATCACATTTTAGTCCTCCACGTCTTTTACATTGTCAAGACTTAGCCCATTTGATAATAAATAGAATATCAAAATCTACTGCGGGTGGAAGATCTTTTTTCTTTTTAGCACCCAAACTCTGGAACAATTTAAGAAAAAAATTTAAGATTTAAGACAAATTTCTTTACTCTGGCCTACACTTAACACACTAATTAAGGCTGCATTAATTAGATCAGCCGGAACCGGGAACACTACCCTTAACACACAATGTACTTGTTACATCGTAAAAAGAATGGCATCTCTCTTATTCTGTTCCTCAGTCCGTATCCAGATCAGATCCTGGATCAGCACAAAGAGATGATCTTCAATGGAGACAAGAACACCTAGATGAGCTCCGTGGACAGATCGCCAGAACCAGAAACACACACACACACACACACACACACACACACACTAAGTCCTTTACACAATCTGACATGTGTTTAAAATTTATCTGGAAATTAGGTGCTGGGCGTCCGGCCAGAGGAGAACTGGTCCCAACTAAGGCTGGTTCTCCCAACTTTTTTTTTTAATTCTCTCATGGATGGGGTTTTGACTCCTTGCCCCTTTTGTTTCTGGCTTGCTTAGTTGGGGACACCTGATTTCTAGTGATTATCGACGTCTTGACTACAGAGTCCGTCTCTGCATTTGATAAATAAATACATTACCATCTCTCTGTTATCCTATATGATGTTCAATGCTTTGCAACAATCTGTATTGTTAAAAGCACTATATAAATAAAAATGATTGATTGATTCAGCAGTAAAATTAACTACTATTATCAACACAAACATCTTTAATAAGTTAACATTAGTACGGATTAAAAAAAACAAATAATATATTTATATTGTCATAATTTCAAATTGAACCTCCAAATTAATGTAGAAAAACTATGAAAATAGTATATTTAAATATGTGTTTAATCAATGGCATGCTTTTACTAAGTAGTAGAGACTGATCTATGAGAGGTCTCTATCAAATGTATTTTCACCTCAGTTTCAGCCATTAATTATAGTCAAGTCAAGTCACTTTTATTTATAAAGCGCTTTTAACAATACAGATTGTAGCAAAGCACTGAACATTATCAAAT
>JAUMHQ010000105.1:1903819-1930876 GCA_032361165.1 Enteromius paludinosus | reverse complement strand
ATAAGATGGCAGTACTGACACAGATATCTCAAATATAATAGGTAGCACACAAATTCTGAATGCCTTTGGCAGATCTCAAATGAGCCATTTTAATTAATCTATAATCTAAATTCTTAATCTAAAATATATATATATATATTAGGGGTGTAATAATTTGCACATTGATTTATGGTCATTTTCCAAATCATCCAAGTGATCCTCTTCATCCTCTTGTTAGTGAAGACTTAAGTTAGCAGAGCACATGCGTGCCATTATTTAGTTTGGAACGCACTTGTCAAAGCAGGGAGCGATGTTACTTTTGTCATTATCTTCAGCTGGGATGTTCCTATTACAAGGAACGCAACATGGTGTGCATCAGCATTCGTTAAAAAAGTTACATTTTTGATAAAAAAAAAAAAAAGTGCTGCGCTCGACAAGTGCATTTCAAACAACTACTGTAAATAATGACATGCACATGCTCTGCTCACTCAAGTCTCCACTAACAAGGGGATAGGGGTGATCACTTTGATTTAGAAAATTACCAAATTATGCAAATCGTTACATCCCTAATATAAATATAGTTAAGATTTAAAGCACACTACAAGGGTGTTTTTAGTACAATTAAACTCACTTCTCTTTTGCAAGAGAGTGAAAAGATTGGAGAAAAAGCCTAATAAATATACACACTTTGCTAAAAAAAACTGAGTCAGAGGTGTCTGCTGTATCCACAGTGTCATCTTCGAGCCAGCTGGGCCGAGCAAAACTCCTCCTCTGAAATCCACGTCCACTTTGAGTGCCCTGTAGACCATGTCGACCCTATAAGACCAGAACATGTTAAGATAGGAAAGTACCCACATGACAAAATGTGTCACCATTTACTCACCCTCACCAAATACTAACATTCAAAATAATAAGAAGAATAAGAAGAATAAATAAATAAATAAAGACAAATTAACAAAAAAATTATTAAGTATCCACAAAGGTGCAATGTCAATACTTTCTGTCGTGACAAACCTTGAGAAGATTGGATGCAGCACGGAGGCTCATACGAGCCACCGATTCTCTTTTTCTCCGTGGTAAACATGTGTAACCTGAACGTTGGCTGGTGAATGAGCAGAGAGAGGTCACACCCGGGGTCAAAGGAGGATATGCTGTATGGGGTGTCCTCGGTCGCTCAGACTCCTGACGAAACTGCCGCCCACGAGCCAAAGGATCCACAATCTTAGGAGCGACAGAGCAAGACAGTTTATGAATCAGCAGTTGATGATTTGGTCATAAAAGCTTAAATAAAGTCCCCGTGAAATCAAAATTTAAGTTTTTTGGGTGTCAGTATCTATATATTAATCTTAAGGTTATCTACAAGCCATTGTTCTCCAAAACAGTGAAAAAATTCACCTTTAGAAGATTTAAGTGTTTAAAACGTCTGTCACTTCTGCTAAAACTGATCAACGATTTCAGCTTCTCATCAAATCTTCTGACTAATCAAAAGATATCTAGAAGGGCCCACCACCTACACTATAAATAGATGCTAAAGCTGCGGCTGAGATCATTCACTTGTTCACAGTGTTAGTATTTTCTGTACGGTGAATGTCACGTAGTGCCCAATGTAGGCTATAGGGACCAATTCAGGCAGTGTAAATATATATTGGGGTAAATTAGGTCTTGTTTCGTTTTATGCCATGTGAATTGTGGCAGCACTTAAAGTCTGATCAGACTTAGTTTCCGGTCCAGAGACACAATCGCACGGAACGAATCACACAGTATGTACAAGTCGGCATATATTAAACACTTTTAACACAGTTTCATATTGAATATAGGGGGTAAATTTTTTAAATGTTATATATTCAGAAATTATATTGTGTACAAGTAAGATACCTTTGGCATTCTGGGGGCCACTGGTGACTCCAAGCCATAATCTAGGCTGGCTGCCTCATTCTGCTCACAATACTGAGGCTTCAGTTTTCCGTATCTCTGACTGCAGTGTCGAAGACTTTTCCTATGCCATTCTTGTTGTTTGGATTCACTATCACTGCCCACTCCAAACCACTGAGCTGTACCTCTGTATTTAAAAAAAAATTATTAAATTATTAAAATATTATAGCACCTTTCGGAACTATTAATATAAGTTTAAACTGGATTTTTGATAAACAGTATGCTCTATGTTAATTGGTATACACTTAATCTTACTGATTATTCCAGTAAAATTATAAGAAAATTATAAGAAATAAATGGTTATTTTATTTTATTTTATTTTATAAAATTACATCAGATACTAAGAAGGTTTTGACAGTTGAACAACCCTTTATTTTTGAAATGTGCAAAGCATATGTTTTTCATCAAAAGCTCATTAAATTAGTTCAAATTAAATTCATACATATATACACACAAGAATACTTCATATATACAACAGAGACATCAGCACAGAGTATTCGATTTAATTCTACAATAAAAAGGATAAGGAACATAAACATTTGCAACATTGGTTAACACCAATACCCAGGATTTAACCCCAGGTTTAGTATAAGCAGTGTGAAACATGATTACAGATAACCCAAGATTCTGTTTATCCAGGGTTTAAGATAACCCAGGGTTAGCAATATCAAGTGTGAAAAGTGTGGGACTCCCTTCTTCCTTTGGGACCAGCATTGTATGTAGATATAAATAGCGTATTATAACACAACTTCCTGAAAAGTTTCAAGTAAACCTAGTAAGACCTTGATTAGTGTTTGATTAGGGTTGGAGCAAAACTCTGCAGGGACACAGGCCCTCCAGGACTGCGCTTGGTGACACCTGGTGCAAGGTCTTTGTACACCTCTGAAAACATAGTTACATACTGTGACGAGCGTCCCGATTACTGATCAGCGTTGCCCTGGTTACCAACGAGGGAGCAACGGCAAGACTCATTAATGGCTCATCAGGCCCAGCTGCAAGCCTTTAGCCCGCAGTCAGATAAGCCATGTGAGGCGCCCAACACAACGAGCTTCATTTTGACTCCAACACGGCGATCTAACCAGTCTGTCCTTTTCTTCTCAGAAGCCAGCTACTGAGCCCTGAACCCTGCATCTCCCTGGAAACAGAACCCGCGTTAAACTGCCTAGCCCTGCCTTTCCCAAGAGACAGAAGCCAGCCCTGCCCGGCTTCAGAAGAGAGAGCCTTAAAGGGTGCATAATGTGCCCCAACAGTGACTTATGTTTGATTTCTCAATTGTTCAATAAATCCACCCTCCGGATATTTTTGTTATTCCTGACCTTGTTGTCCTGTGCTCCTTTGCCATCAATCACAGTTGGTGGAGAATGCAGGCAAATTAGCACACAGGCAACAGGTTTTTTTGTGGAGTTTTTTTTTTTTTGTTTGTGGCACTTTTTTGTCCCTTTAAGATTTTTTGTTTTCCTTTGTTTTTCTGTCTCCTCACCAGGCGGCGACTCCTCCCCGGCCATGGAAGAGATTATCAGACATCTCACCGAGGTCAGTGTTAGACAGCAACAGATCGCCGAACATATGGCCACCCGGCAAGATGAAATCCAGCGGGAAATGGCCGCTATCCGCTCCGCTGCTCGCCAGCCCCTTACCACTCCCGACCCTCTTCAATGCGCCGCGTACGCTCCATAAGATGACAGCCTCAGATGACATCGAAGCGTTTCTGCAGATGTTTGAGGGCACGGCCACAGCGGAGGCATGGGATCTGGATTATTGGGCTCGGGCTCTGGCTCCACTGCCCACAGGCGTGCTGCAGCGCACATATGACAACATGACAGCGGATGAAGCCCAAGCGGGAGATCCTGGGACGAGTAGGCTTTTCCCCCTTTAGTGCTGCTCAGGCGTTCCAGGATTGGGTCTACAAACCTCGCCAGCCCGCCCGAGCCCAAGCCACCGAGTTTTCCAGACTGGACCATCACTGGCTTTTGGATGGAGAGCCGACAACCCTCCAAGTGGCCAAACGAGTGGTCATCGACGTTTGCCTCTTGAACGTTTTCCGTCGATCCCTTGAAGATGGACTGCTGTCTGACAATCCTTCACTGGACTGCTGTAGACTCACACTCTTCTTAAAAGAGGGCCGCAGGGACTATAAAATCACAAACATTCATGCAATTAGGACCCACTAGACTGTATTAGCTGTGACAGACAGTAGCCGTAAAAAGAATAAGCCGAATGCTGCGAGCGCTGCCCCGCCACTATTGACACGCGGTCGGAATGAGGAACCCCGGCAAGGTGAGGGAGCTCGTGGAGGCCATCGAGCTAGTGGAGGCGGTCCACCGGAGAGAGGGATCGCCGTCATTAGCCCGGAGGGTGGTCCAGGAGCAACACGCGCAGGAGGGCACCTGGCGGCGCAGTAACTGTGCGGCGGGTCCCAGCCCACAGGATGAACCCATGCCCACAGAACCGCTCTCGGCCTCGACAAAACCGTGGCTGGCCGGCTGCATCATGCATCCAGCAGGGGCCCCATCCTTTCCCTCACTTCATCGTGGAGAACGGGCCGTTGTACTGTGTCGCCCAGCAGAGGGGGGAGGAAAAGAGTCTGTTGGTTGTGCCTAAGGCCAAGACCGAAGCGGTGCTGGAGCTCGCTCATGCCCATCCCCTGGCCGGCCACATGGGAGCAGCCAACACTGTCCTGGAGTGTGTAGGCCCCTTGAACTACCAGGTACGGCAACCGGGCCGACATCAGCCCGAACAGTTATACCACATCAACCTACTAAAGAAGTGGATTGGCAACAGAGAACAGGTGGCCGCACTCACAACATCTGAGCCCCTCACTGTTGACATGAACGAGCTTCTGTCGGCCACCCAGAAGAAGGACCTCCAACACCTGATCGGTCAGTTTTCCGATGTGTTCTCTCCAGTGCCCAGGTGGACCAACATCCTCCAGCACGAGATCCGAACACCACAAGGAGTCATCGTAAAGCAGCGGCCCTACCGGATCCCTGAGGCTCGTCGGCAGGCTATCGAGATGGAAGTGAAACAAATGCAGAAGTTAGGGATGATCGTGCAGTTCCTGGTTCAGCCCTATCGTCTTAGTTCCCAAGCCGGATGGTACCCTCCGGTTCCGTAACGACTTCCGCCGACTCAACCAGGTCTTCGAGTTCGATGCCTACCCCATGCCCCGTGTCTACGAACTGCTGGAACGCCTGGGGAGGGCCCGGTGCATCTCGACCCTGGACCTCACGAAAGGTTATTGGCAGGACCCACTGTCCGATGAGGCAAGGCCAAAAACCACCTTCTCCACCCCCACTGGCCACTGACAGTACCGGGTACTACAAATTCAGTTTACACGGGGCTCCTGCGACCTTCCAGCGCCTGATGAATGTGCTACTCCGTCCTCACCAGCAGTACGCCGAAACCGTGATATCTGGATGATGTGGTTATTCACTTGGAGACCTGGGAGGACCATCTTGAGCGGCTCCAGAGGGTTCTGGGGGAACTACGAAAGGCTGGACTCACCACTAATCCTAGGAAGTGGGTAACATCAGGTAATTGCGGGATGCCAGTGGGTGTCGACCTGAAGTGCCATACCCTCGTGATCAGTGCACCCTTTCCCAGTTTTCCCCCGGAGGGATTCTGGGTTCTCCTTAGCCCGGCAGTTTGGACTAGTTGAAGTAGTTTGAGCTGTGCCAAAGGAGGGCTCCTTCACCCTTCTCAGACCTGGCATACTTGATATCTGCCAATCGGTTTCTGCCAACCGTGTTCTCCTCTATGCTACTCAATTTCATTCCATATGAACATCTTCATTGTGCTCTGCCCCAATAACGTGCTTCAGCTCTCCTGGTGGGCATGCTACTCTGGCCTACCAGACGTTGGGATGGTTACGTACAGGGCTTTCATTTGTCTGGCACACTTGCTTGCCAACATTTGTACCTCAGTCACGTAATGCAGTCTAGGTTGTGCCGTTTTCCACAGGGACCCCATGATGTCAGTCAAATGACGTAACATCATAGTGGCTGACTGAAAGGGAAAGTCTTGGTTATTTGCATAACCCTCGTTCCCTAAAGGAAGGAACGGAGACGTAATGTCCCTATTGCCACAATCTGAACTGCAATGCTGAATTGTTGTGTTATGACTCTGCTCCTCAGCATCAACTTAAATGAGTGGATGCATGTCAGTTTACCAGTTCTGTTTATACACTTTGATACAAGATGCTAAAGTTTCTTTTGAGTTCTAACAGAGATATAAAATATCTATTCATCTGTTTTTTATTCACTCACTTGTGATTGGTTAGTTTACCTGCGAATGCTCTGAGAGAGTGACGTTTGCCTCTTGAACGTTTTCCGTCGATCCCTTGAAGATGGACTGCTGTCTGACAATCCTTCACTTGACTGATGTAGACTCACACTCTTCTTAAAAGAGGGCCGCAGGGACTATAAAATCACAAACATTCATATAAAAGGTCAATGTACTATAAAACATTCAAACAAGTTTCAGAAATCCAAACTTTTTGTCTAAAAACAGCTATTATTGAAGCCAGTCTGCCAAAATGTCAAGTTGTAGAATGTCCTATTCTATGATGTAATAGTGTGGCTAAACACCATCTTTACAGAAGATTGTCAACATCTGTTTACAATGCTGCCTGTTTAGCACTACCCACTCATTCGCTCATGTAGTGTAAAAAACAAGAGAGGCAAACGGAAATCTACAAAGAAACCAAAGGATAAAGATGGCTCTGAATACAAGAAGATGCATTGCCAAGTTGTGGAAAAACGGTCATTGCCTTCCTTCTGATCCCAGCGTTTTGAGTGGATTAACTTTATTTTTAATGAACTTTAACATGGGTAATGAGAATTTGGTCCATTTTTCACTTAATTTTACTGTGGATTTGTTTAGAACATGGCACAACTCAATGTGGGATTTTCAGAAAGATTGAAACTAAGAGACAATGCTGTGGACTTGAGTGGAGGATAAACCAGTTAAATTTATCACTAGTTCCCACACAGAACACAAAACAAAGTCTGTGCTGATGAGAGAAAGGGTTTAACAAACCCATTGAAACACCTTGAATAGAAGTCATTTACACGGTTATTAACTTGCAAATAGTTAAAAATAGTTAAAATTGTTTTGAGCATAATTTTGCCATCCATCTGTTTTCGTCTAAAGTGAGGATTATTTATGCATTCTAAATCATTTATAAAGACTCATTTATCTTCCAAACAAAAAAGTTAACATCTGTACACTTGATAAATGAAAAACAAACCTCTTCAATTTCATAGAACACTGTACAGTTGAACGGTTTTTGCATCTTGAAATGAATAGTTCGACATCCATCTGTGTTGTGTTTGTTTATTTGTTCTGTTAGGAAGATAACTTTTAGATAGCCTTTAAATCTCCTTTGTAAATTTAGATACGCTTATAAATCAACAACAAGGCATGTATGTATAGCTGTATGTAACAGGTAACATGTGTTACCTACTGTATACTAAAGTTTTACCATAAAAATATTTTTAAATGATTAAATAATCAATGTAAGAATATATTGTTTGCTTCGACCCAGATTCCACTCCACAATATGTGTTTAATCATGCTCCAAAAAAGGCTTAATTATTAAATGCCACTTTTCCACTGCGTGGTACGACTCGTTTTGGTAACGATTGGGACCTCGCCTGAGGTGGTACTAAAAAAAGGATCAGGGACTGTACCCAGTGGAAAACCCCCCAAAAGTTAGCTGTACCATGCCGTACTATGCAGAGGAAAAGCGCCAATAGAGAAGAGATAATTCAATAGCTATGTTGTTTGAAGAGCATTTGGGATGATTATATATTGAGCAAATGGTCACCCATTGTAGCATGGAAGCAGGTGTGGGACACTGAGGACTATCTCAGGCAAGATCACAGCTGGTACAAAAGGAGCAACTTAATTTACATTAAGGGTAGTAAACTTTAACTGTGTTCTGGTTTGTTCTTTTTTTAAAGGATGTTCTGGGTTCATTTGACTCTGCTGAACCCAAGGTACTATGTGTACTTTGTCACTGCTATACTGCAATAAACATCTTCATCAAGATCTTTAAAGTCCTCATAATTTTTTCTTACATCAACTTATCTCTAATAAATGACTTATGAACTAAACAGTGTTATAAAGGGAATCCCAGAAAGGTCTTAGAGTGGACATGTAAATGACTGCAGAGACCGTATTCTGAGATCCACATTGTTGTCACTTCTAACCCTTTGGGATGACAAGTTACAGTGGCTTTCCTTTGCTGCCTCATTAATTGCTGCTTCCCAGGCTTCAAGACCGGTCTTACAAGTGGACCTTCGGCCGACTCTGTCAAATGTCAGATCTTCGAGGGAAATTGCTGGGATGCCACAACCTTTAGTATAAATTTCATGATAATTACATTTTTTTGGGTTGCCCACAGTCTTCTGCCCATGCAGGAGCTCACCATTAGCTCACTGATACCTCCTTGCTAGAGTCTCAGCAGATGCCTCAATTATGAGCTTGGTAAGTATCGACCACTCGTCAGTAATAGGAATAGGTACTGAAACCTGTTATTTAATCGGTATTGGTGCTAAATTATAAAAGACTGAAGTATTGGTAAGCTCTGACATTAACGTTTCTGCTGTCTGTACTGGAAAAATAAAAATAAAAAATTCCTATTTATTATTGTTAAATAAACGTTACCTAGCATATTTTAACTGACCAACCTTTTCTAATTTGCGATAAAATTAAAAAACATTTGCCTGCACTCATTATTGGCAATCTTACACGCAAAATGTGCATCTGTTCCGCAGTACACAGAGCTCAGTCACACACAACATGGAAGCTCGACATTTGGCATAACATCTGGCACAAAAGTATAGTATTTTTCTGCAGTAGCCTAAATAAAATTGTGCTAATTTATTTGTTTACAATCATTTGTTTTGTTTGTGTAATGCTCAAACATTGGTTTTTGTTAGGCTATAGGATCGATAAGTGGTATCATAAAAGTAGTAATACCATTAAAACCATAACAATACCCATCCCTAGTCAATAAGCAAAGAAATGGACCTGCTTTCACACGAAATGGGAGCAGGCAGGTATTGCAGCTTGGTTGAAAATTACACTGGAATGTCCACTTCTGATGGTAGGGTCATTGCAAGCCATAACAATCAGCCATTAGCTTTTGTCTTTGAACAGTCAGATGTACATGCAATATCATAGTTGCATGTACTAGGTGATGGTCTGTCCTTCACTCTGGTGAACAAGACATGCATGTACAATTGAATAATCCAATAAAGGATTTCTTTTGATTGCATCAGATATAAGAGTTGCAGCAAAAGAGTTAATGATTTTCAAAAAACAATATTTTATAAGGAACTGGCTGTGGACTTAAGGAAGCAGGCTCCTCCTTACAAGCATGTTGAGGACTACAGGTACCTGGGGATACACATTGACTGTAAACTGGACTGGTCTAAGAACACCAACGCTGTTTTCAAGAAAGGGCAGAGTCGGCTTTTCCTACTGAGGCGGCTTAGGTCTTTCAACGTATGCAGGAAAGGAAAGATCTTTAGATCTGACAGGTTTCAGGGCTGTCACTAAGCAACATAGAGTTTCAGCTCCCTCTAAAGATTTTTAATTGGATTTGGGTCTGGAGACTGACTAGACCACTCCGGAACCCTGACATACTTCTTATGGAGCCACTCCTGGGTATTCCTGGCTGTGTGCTTTGGGTCATTGTCACGTTGGAAGACCCAGCCACGAACCATCTTTAACGCTCTGACTGAGGGAAGGAGGTTTTTGTCCAATATGTCACAATACATGACCCTGTTCATCCTTTCCTTAATACAGTGCAGTCGTCCTGTCCCCGGTAAAGAAAAACACCCCCAGAGCATGATGCTTCCAGCCCCATGCTTCACTGTAGGCATGGCATTATTGGGATGATACTCATCATTCTTCCTCCAAACTCTGCGAATGGCATTAAGACCAAAAAGTTCTACTTTGGTCTCATCTGACCACAGGAGATGAGACTTTCTCCCATAACTCCTCTGGATCATCCAGATGGTCCCTGGCAAACTTCAGACGGGCATGGACATGGGCTGACTTAAGCAGGGGAACCTTCCGTAAGATGCAAGATTTTAAACCACGTCTTAAGAGTATTACTGACAGTAGCATTGGAAACGATGGTTCCAGCTCTCTTAAAGGCATTGACCAGCTCCTCCCGTTTAGCTCTGGGCTGATTCTTCACCATTCTTAGCATCATTGATACCCTACAATGAGAGATCTTCCATGGGGCCCCAGTCCGATGGACATTGACAGTCATCATTAGCCTCTTCCATTTTCTGACAATTGCTCCAACAGTTGTTCTTTTTTCACCAAGCTGCTCGGCAATTGCCCTGTAGCCCTTTCCAGTTTTGTGAAGGTCTACAATGTCTCTTGTGTCTTTTGACAGCTCTTTGGTTGTGCCCATGTTGCTACTTAGACTTTGTCTGATTGTGGGGTGCACAGGTCTTTATAACGACCTAGATATTCGGATTGATGATGAAAGGGGAGAAATATAGAAAGGGCAAGGGAAAACACCCAGAAAAAACAGAGAAAGTTGACAAAATAACGAGTGAGGGTGCCACAGCGGAGGAACAAGAAGAAAGTAATGGCGGACAAGAAGCAGCAGAGATGGAAGATAACGTTGCTGTCATTCGTGCAGACATTAAGATGATGGCCATGGACATGAAGTCTGAGCTACTGTAAATAACTTTCGAGACAGAATCCAAAACAATCTCAAAAAGGAATTAGCAGAAACACGACAGGAAATTTACCAGAAGTTAAACTAAATCACCACCGATCTAAAAGCTACAACTGACAGAATCAGCGAGGCCGAGACCCGGATTGCCGATGTGGAAGAATGATCCGCGGATTTCAGAGAGGCCCAGAACCAGTCACTAAAAAGCCCAGGAAAATTTGCAAGTGAAACTAACAGACCTGGAAGCTCACTCAAGGCAAAACATTTTTTGTATTTATGGCATTGCGGAGGGCGCTGAGAGAAATAACATTCATCAATTTATTGAGAACTTCATTAAAAAAGAGCAGGAACTTTGAATACAAAGATGTCAGAGCGCTCTGTCCTAGACCCCCCAGCGAGGCGCAACCCAGGTCGGTGATTGTGTATTTTTAAGAGTTCAAAGTTAAAGAGATGGTTCTGCACTCTGCGTGGAAGAAAAAGGAAATTTTCTACAGCGACAGACGGGTTTACTTTGACCATGACTATCCTGCCAAAACGCTGGCAAAAAGAAAGGCGTACACACAGATTAGGATTCTCAGAGAAAAGGGAATACGGTTCCAAACTCTGCCTATGGAAGTGCGGATGAAGCTGCAGAGCACCTTAAGTAACAAGTTTTCCAGATTGGCCATGAAAGGACTGCTGAGATTCAGGCTCCGGAAAAAGTGCGGATGACCCCTTGGCAGCAATCAACGAGCACAACAAATCACCAGACCCGCCAGGACTTCATTAAAGAGAAACTCCGGAGCTTTCATCGACCAAAATAAACTTGGAGGTAACGGGATTGGAAGATAAAAGACTAACAAGTGATGTTACATTGTAAAGGTAGAGAACTGAGCAAACGAGAGTTATCGGTCATGTTTTTTTTTTATTTGATAGATGGTTTTTACCCTCTGTGAGTGGGAGTAAAGACTGTGCTTGACCATCTTTTATTTTATTATTATTATTTTATATATTTTTTTATTTCTTTCACACACTCACTCACTCACTCACTCCACTAACTAAAATTTTATATATATTTTTCTTTTATACTGAATGTAACGAACAAAGTCTTTACCTCTACTAGACTTTTAATACTTATTGTTGAATGTATAGATTTGCCTTTAGTAAGAGGGTAGTTGGCCAGCAAATACGGGAAACATATTTGTTTTTGACATTACGTGCATATAGAATACCCTTTTGGGAATAACAGGTTGCACAAAAAAGGGGCTCTGGTGTTTAGCTTGACTGTTCCCCCACAATTAGAATAGCTCATTACTTCAGAACGGAGGGTCCTCTGATGTTTTTTCTTTTTTCTTTACATTTTTGTAGGTTCCGATTTTGTTTTATAGTTTAGGCATAGTTCAGGCTTGGTCACCAATAACAAGACATTTAAGCATAGTGTTTTACTACAAGTTCAAATGCAATTTCAGGAGTATAAGGTGATTACCCTAAACGTTAATGGTCTACACAATCCAATAAAGAGAAGCAAGGTTATTGCAAAGATGAAAAGGGAAAAGTTACATGTTATATTTTGGCAGGAGACTCATCTCAATAGTGTAGAACATTAAAAACTTAAACAAATGAGTTTTAAGAATGTATTTTATTCATCTTATAGGAAAGGTAATAGAATAGGAGTAGCAATACTAATTTCCAATAGTGTGAATTTTCGTCTGATTTCGGAGTTCTCTGATAAAGAGGGTCAATATGTTTTAGTGAAAGGATTCTTAGATCAAAAGGAGGTTATTTTAGTTAACGTCTATATACCCCCTGACCAGGATAATTCATGTATTAGGGAAATCTTCCAATTAATAGCTTCTGAAGTATCTGGAGTTTTCATATTCAGAGGAGACTGGAATACCCAAATGCAGCCTAAGCTTGACACTTATAACACACTAAAGAAGTTAACTCCTAGAACAAGGATAACCAAAACATTTTTGACAGAGCTGGGATTGATTGATGCATGGAGGGTTTTCCATCCATCGGATAAACAATTTACATTTTACTCCACGTGTCAAATCACATACTCAAGAATTGACTATTTTTTTGTTCATAACTCAGATAGGTATAGACTTACGGACTGTAAAATAGGAGCCAGAGACATCTCTGATCACTCGCCTGTCTACTTGTCTATGTATCTAGATAGTCAAAAGATAGATTCATTATGGCAGCTTAACACTAGCATTCTGAATGATAGTGTGTGCAAAGGATACATTCAAAACAAACTAAAGGACTATATTGATAATAATAATAATGGTGAAGTATCACCGAATGTCTTGTGGGATGTGTCAAAGTCAGTGATCAGGGGTAAACTAATAGCCCTTACGTCATATAAAAGAAAGGAAAGATTTAAGAAACTGTCTGATTTGCAGGAAAACCTGAGAACCTTAGAGAGAGAACATATTGAGAAAAAGAAACCGCATATCCTAATTCAATTAAATTATGTTAAGAAGTAAATAAATAAATTAAAAAGGAAGAATTAGAGAAAAAAGACACATTTGTTAGACATCAATATTATGAAAATGGCTCAAAGGCCATGAAGTTGTTGGCATGGAAGTTAAGGAAACATTAGACAGAGCGATCTATACCTGAAATTAGAGACCCTAAAACCAAAAAAATTGCCACAAACAAGAAGATATTAACACCATTTTTGAAACTTTTTATAGAAATCTCTATAGCGAAATAAACATGACTAGCTCCAAAGAAATAAATACCTTTTTTAAAACCATTGGATTTACCTTCTATAGGTGAAGTACAAAACAAGTTAAAAATAGGGAAAGCCATTTCTAAATTAAAAGCTAATTGTAACGTCAGCTGGATGTGCCAGCCCAGGCACTCCAGCACCCAGGACTCCTTTTGTGTGTTTGTCTCTGCTTCTTTCTCCCGGACTTTTATCATGAATTCATGTACTCTTTCCTGTGTGTTCAACCCGGACTTTTATGTTGAAACCATTGTCACTGCCCTGTTCACTTCCACCCGGATATCCTCCAGCATAAAGGCCGCTCAGTGTTTGTTGTTGTCACAGTTCATTGTTTTGTGTTACTCTGTCTAGTTCTATCGTGTTCCTAGCTCTAAGCTATTCTGCCTGTTAGAATATTTGTTGATGATTACTGCCTGGATCTGGACTTGCCCTCTAGGGAATAGTCCTTGTCTCTCCCCAAGGACTCTGTTTTATGGTATTTCGAACTTTTGCCTGGTTTTTGACTCTGCCTCTGCCTATGTCTCCGCTAACACTGTCTGCCGGCACTTGATTATGTCTGTCCTGACCCTGGGCCTTTATTATTAAACTGCTTGCATTTGAATTTGAACGTTTCCCGTCCCTCAATCGTAACAGAATGAACCATCAAATAGATTTCAGCAGCGGGTTTAATCAGGGCTCGCACCGAGACTATTCATCGCCTCATAGGCAGGATTGTACTTTAATATCACCGACTCGTCTGTGCTCGCTCTTCCAGCGCGGATGCCAGATTGAGGATTATGTCGAGGACTTTATTTCTATTAGTCATTGTGTCAATGCCGAGGAACATTTCATTAAGGATTGCTTTATGTGTGGCTTGGACTTTGATGTGCTTAACCATGTGCATTATGAGTCACTTGAGCAGCTCATAGACCATGTACTGTCCTTTTGCGGTTCCTCTTTCACCTTTTGGGAGGTGGAAAGGGATGATCGCGTATGCGGCTCGGGACAGAGTGATCACCGCGTTGCGAGCACCAAGCTTAATCCGTGGCTCAGCACTCGCATGGCTATCCGGCGGGGTCCACCCCCACGTTCGTTACGCTCCGCTGAACCGCGAGAAGCGTTGGTTTCGGTTTCATTTTCACAGCCCGGACCACCGTGCAAGACTCCTGCAAGGCCTAGTTCACCTCCTGCGCCTCCACCTCCACCTCCACCTCCCGCCGATGGTGAGGCGTCATCCAAGATGGACACAGATCGCAAGAAGCAGCGCAAAAAGGCGGCCGATCGCGAGAAGCAGCGCAAGATGGCGGCCGACCGCAAGAAACAGTGCAAAATGGCAGTCATTCACGAGAAGCAGCACAAAATGGCGGCCGATCGCGAGACCCCGTCTGCTATGGAGGAGGATCTACCCAGTCTTTGCATCCTGACTCTGTGCAGCCCTGCCAGACCTCACGGGTTCCAGTATCTGTTTTGCAGCCAGGAGAGCTGCTTTCATCTAACCCTGTGGTTACCAATTGGCAATTGACGGGCCCCAGCACGGTTTCACAGTGTGGCCAGCCATGTAAAGCTCTATTGGTCCCAGTTTCTCAGCCTAAGAGACTGTTTCCAGTCCTGTCAGTTCCAGTTATACAGCCAGGGGTGCTGTTCCAAGCCCATTCGGTTCAGGTTTCACAGCTCGAGGAGCTGTCACTTGTCCTAGCAACCCCGAGACGCTAGTGACGGGTTCTGACATCATCACGCAGCAAGAGGGGCTGTGTGGTGTACAGTCTGGTCCAGGTACTCAGCCAGGTACTGAACGACAGCTAGGGGAGCTGTCTACCCAGCCGGTGGTTCCCGAAACGCCCACAGAGGGCTCTGTTCCCATCACTCAGCGCAAGGGGCTGTCGTGATGTTCAGCTGGGTACAGGGCTGCAGCTAGGAGAGCTGTCTGCCATTCCTGCGATCCTCGTTTCACCCCCAGAAGGCGTGTGACCAGCCGGTCCCAGTCTCACAGCCAGACGAGCTGTTTAAGGCCCTCATGGTCTCCAGTCATTTACTAACGGGTTTTAATCCCGTAACACGATATGAGGGGTCGTGTCATGTCCAGTCTGTTCCGGTTGCGCGGCCTAAGAAATTGGAATGTCTTTATTGTCACTGTACACATATAAAATGTACATTATATACATGTACGATGAGATCAAAAGCATCTTCCTATTCAGTGCAGACATGTAAGAAGTATATTTACAGTACAATAACAATAAATAGGTTACGGTAAGATAACAATAAATAGGTTATGGTAAAAAAAAACAGTTCTGAGGTAAAATTATAAATATTTACAGTGGAATTGCACAGCAAATGTAAAAGGTTATTGCACTCAATATGTTCAAAATGGAGTTTTTTACATTTCGGCTGTCGGGGTATTGCACATTGAAAGAAAAAATTATATTAATATTGCACATTGAGATGTATGTTGCATAAAGTCCGGTGTGATCCAAGTTCAGCCCAGTGTATTTCAAGTCACTTTGTGTGTGTGCATGTGTGGGGTCAGTGCAAGTGCGTATTAAGGGTGGTAATGGCTTTTGGGAAAAAGCTTTTCTTGAACCTGTTTGTTCTACTTCTGGGGCACCTGTAGCGTCTTCCGGAGGGCAACAGGTTGAACAGATCAGAAGCAGGATGAAAGCTGTCCTTAATAATGTTCTCAGCTCTACTGAGGCAGCGGGAGGTGTAGATGTCCAGCAGGGAGGGGAGAGGGCAGCCGATGATCTTTTGTGCTGCTTTGACTACCCTCTGAAGCCTCTCTCTGTCTGCCATGGTGCAGCTAACATACCACACTGTGAAGAAGTATGTCAGCAGACTCTCTATGGACGCACGGTAGAAGGTCAGCAGCAGGCTGGGGTCCAGGTGGTGCTTTTTGAGGACTCTCAGGAAGTGAAGTCTCTGCTGGGCCTTCTTGATGATTGCTGTCGTGTTCTCCGTCCATGAGATGTTGTCCGAGATGAGAACACCAAAAAACCGGAAAGTATGGACCCTCTCCACGCACTCCCCATTGATGAAGAGCGGGGCTAAGTCGGTGCTGTGCCTTCTGAAGTCGACAATGATTTCCTTGGTTTTCTTGGTGTTCAGAGCAAGGTTATTCTCTGAGCACCAGGTTGCCAGCTTCAGGACCTCCTCCCTGTATGCTGTTTCATCACCTCTTGAAATGAGTCCGACCACAGTGGTGTGATCAGCAAACTTCACAATGAGGTTGCTGCTGTGGGACACACTGCAGTCATGGGTGTAGAGACAGTAGAGGAAGGGGCTCAGCACACAACCTTGTGGAGAGCCGATGCTCAGTGCGTGGGTGGATTACAGGTGGGGGCCAAGTCTCACAGTCTGGGGCCGGTTAGTGAGAAAGTCTTTTATCCAGGCACATATGACAGGGGGGAGGCCAAGAGTGTCCAGTTTGTTGATAAGTATGTCAGGAATTATTGTATTGAAGGCTGAGCTGTAATCCACAAAGAGCATCCACAGCGTGGAGGGCTAAGGCTAAGAACCAGTCTCTCAAAGCACTTCATGATTACCGGGGTGAGGGCCACAGGACGATAATCATTCAGGCTGGTGATGGGAGACTTCTTCGATACTGGGATGATTGTGGCAGATTTTAGACAGGATAGGATAACTGCCTGGGCTAAGGAGAGGTTGAAGATTTCAGTGAAAATGAGGGCGAGCTGGGGAGCACATGCTTTTAGCTCCTTGCCTGGTACTCCATCTGGGCCAGCTGCTTTTCTGGGGTTCACTGCTAGGAGCACCCGTCTGACGTCTTGCTCCGTTACTGTGAGTGGAGTGGTGCACGAGCCAGATGGGGATGGGCTGAGAGTGGGAGCCGGGCTGGAGTAGATGAGTGCTGCCGTTGATCTATTTCAAAGCAGGCATTATGGTCAGTCACAACAATGACCCATGGAATAATAAAGGCCTATTTCTGCACATTTTAATATTAGCCAAACAATTTTTAAACTGTTTGATCACATTCTAGTGACACTATTACAACTATTATGTATACAGAAAAAATCCCTAATACAGCACTGAGGAATACACATAGAGATGCTAACCTTTATTTATTTTTATTTGTTTTACATATTTTCAGGGAACTAATTCATTCATTCATTCCATGCACTAATTAATTCTGTAAGTTTTTTTTACAGCGTAATAAATGAAAACCTTGTTTACAATAACTATTGTGATCAGTGGCCTTAACTGGGTTAAAAACTAATTTCACAGAAAAGAAATGTCTTCAAATGACCACTACATGGCAGTATAGTATCTTGAAAGGTGTTCTGATCTCCTCGATGCTCCAAAGTGGATCAGTAACAGTTTATCCTGAAGGCGAAACTACATTAACCATTTGATCATGAGAAATTCTCTAGATCAAACATTTCGGTGTGATAAATAATTTAACCACCAAAGGAAATATAAACATTGGCTCCATCTTTTTAAAATAGGCTTCATTTAGCGCCTGATGGCAACGGGAGCTTACCTGCAGACCAACGTGAGACTTAATTGGATCTGTTCCACAAGACCACTCTTCATATAATACTCTTATGCTATGAGTGACGACTGTCAACCACTGGACCAAATGAGTTTGAGCAGTGTCCTTCTGAGCTGCTCCACATAATCCAATCACATGCCCTGAGAGGCGGGCTTAAAGAAGGCTAATATTGTCTTTGTCTCAGGTGAGGTCATGCGGCACAACATGGAGACAGGTAACGGCATTTAACTTCATCCAACTTTGTTTTTCCTGGATTTATGCATCACATTAACAGCAGCCTAAGTGAGATAAGTCAATAAGGTAAAACTCTTTTATTCAGCATGAGTCTTACTGGTAATGCAGGTATTTTCCTACTAACTTGTTAACTGCATCTGTGCCTTTAGGATCTCGTAGAGGATGATCTTTGTATAGTTTTGAGATCCTCTCATTCTGATTCATGTAGACTAGGCTTTTTATTCTGGAGAGGCGAGACAGTACTTTATTTATGAGAATGTTGTCTTGTTATATTGTTCACTGAGGCGTTGCGATGTGCTTTACGCAACCTGTTGCTGGAGCACTGTCCAAGGTGCTGATGATGAGACGGTCTGTCGACAGTGTCAACTTCCTGTTTAGACTAACAAAATGACAACGACAAATTATTTTCTTGCCTAACCCAAAAACCTACACGAACGCATAAGTGGTCAAGATGACGCGTAATGGGTTCAGTTTGTTTCTTCATGGAAAATGGATCCTTGTTTTATCGCTACTTTAAGGGCAAAATAATAATTGAAGTATATGAATGTACACGTTGCGTTTTGCATTGTATTGCAGTTTTATTAATGTGCTTACTTTACAAGTGCAGAGTGAAAAAAAGGAGAATTGATAACTATAACCTGTGTGTTTACATTGATTAATCCTTTAATACGTTTTTTTCTTCTTCTTCTGAACTGTAACCAAATACTATATGTAAATGACTAAGGCAACACTTTATGCATTCATGAGTTAAAAAAGTATATGTTAAAACATTAGTGTTCCAAGTCAGCTCAGTGTCTCTTGCTGTGGAAACATTGCAACCCTTAGCTTTCTAGAATGCAATAATTGCTGATATCACTTTACCTCCCATGGGAAATTAGTCATTGCGCGGCTGGGTTCTCACAGATCTTTCTCTGTCGTCTTGGATCACTGGCAGGTAAAGGTGAGACACTGAGGCCTGGGAGGACCAGATGACTGACTTCTGCCAAGCAAAGCTCCACCGGCAGAGAGGAGGGACTCCTGCCTAATGCCCCGGTCTAACTCACAGACTTTCGACTCAACAAAAAGACATGAGCCACTATTACACATTGACTCTCTTCCAAACAATACACATAAGGATATACTTTGCTCAGCCACTTCTTGGATAATATAATGCGTTTATCAGCTGTTCCGTGAAATTATTATAATAATGTCAGAGTCCGCTGGATCAGTTCACTCTGTGAAGAGCAGTCACAATATGTTTTGCAATCTAAAGTGAACAATGCTGGATTCATAGCAGTTTCTTCCTGCACCACTGCAGTGGAGTTTCCGTTTTGCGGATCTGTAATCCTTGTGACTGGTATTGACCCACTGGATCCCTAGTTTTCCCCATCCACCCTTTTTCCCTTTAGTAGCTCAGGCCCTGGATGAGGGTTAGGGGGGAGGTCGGCACTTTGCCATGGCTCATTCGTCAGACACGGCACGCAAAGACATGACGAATGGGGCTCATCCCAGTGCCCAGCCAGGGCCTTCGGGCACTTCTACTCTACCACGCTACCTGCACAAGAAGCAACAGCGCCAGAGAGGATTCAGATCTTCCTCTCCTATGGGCAGGGTCATCCTCATCAATGCACCTGTCGATGGTAAGTCTTCTACAAGAGTTTGATCTAGATTCAGGTAACTAACACATTCCCATGCCAATTCGTTGTTTTTGTTTTTTTTGGCGAATAGGTAGCTCTCGCTTGTATGTTTTCATGCCATCATCCACACAAAAAAACATACGGTCAAAGAATTAAATCATACAAATTGAAACTAAATTTAAAGCATAACATTTCTCAAGAGATCAAAGGTGTTATTTTCTAATGTATGTTTTTCATTCCACCTAAGAATTAAAATATAATAGAACTATATGGTTATTGGCTAGTTAATTAGTATCAGATATTGCATATCTTTAAATGGTTGATTTATATTTTTAGTCTTTTATCAAAAACACAGACAACACCCATTACTATACTTGTGAGTTATATATTTTTTTAGAGGAACTTTCTGTTTGTGTTTGATGTTGGTGTACTGTAGGTGGGGATGACAGTGAAGACATCCACACAATTACTGTGGACAAAAGTGAGGATGGCAGGCTGGGCTTCAGTGTTCGGGGAGGCTCTGAACATGGCCTGGGAATCTTTGTCAGCAAAGTGGAGGATGAGAGCTCTGCAGGTACACAGGGAGGGTTACAACTGATGAGAACACAGGCCGAGATTTGACATTTATTACAACGATGTATGCATGCATAAGCTATTGGTGAGTTTCACATTAATGGGATTTTGTTTCCTCATTCCACACTTCAGAGTTGGCAGGCCTGTGTGTAGGGGACAAGCTGGTGGAGGTGAATGGCATAAGTCTGGAGAGCATCACCATGAGCAGTGCTGTAAAAGTCCTGACAGGAAATAATCGGTTGCGCATGGTGGTAAGACGCGTGGGGAAAGTGCCTGGTATCCGCTATTCGAAAGAAAAGACTACATGGTAAGTTAAGCTTTTGTGTCATCATTTGAACATGATGTGCCATTTTGTATGTTTTTATATTAGGCTTAGCACTCTGATGATGCTGAAAGTTATTTCTAATGTTATTTCTGCACCGCTGTGCACATTTCTTGAATCATATATTATCCGAACATCATTTCTTTTCTATTTCTGTTTTGCTTGTTTTCTTAACAGAAGCTGGGAGATGTTGAGTGTTGATCAATTAATTTATCATCATTTTATGATCTACAAGAAGATTCTGATTTTGTATGTTCCTAAGTAAAAACTAAAGATTTTAAAAGGTAATTAGGTAATTAAGGTAATTAAAAGTTTTTAATTTTTTATTGTAAATGATTAAAAAATGTTAAGTCATCTTGAGGATTTTTTTTTACGGTCCTTGGTTAAAAGCTATTAAATATTATAATTTTGTCTGATCATCAAGCCTGTATCAAACCAGGTTACAGTTTTTCATATATTACAGTATATATTGCACAAGATATTGTGTATCTGTGCATTAAAAAGTTTTAAAAATGTTGTTTGTATGCAGCTTGACCTGTCTCCCACAAGCCTGCCTCCTGGAGGCTGGCCAAATATCCTTTGACAACTCATAACAGAAGGGCGTGTTTTGCCCTCGAACATTTAGAGGTTCTTTTAGTGTTTGAAAGGCTGTATTTTTTAGCATTTTTTGCTGCAGATTTGCTGAATGAAGGGGTTTAATTAGACTAACTCTTTCTCCCCCTACCTTGACTAACAGGGTGGAAACCCTGTGACTCTTGGCCTTTACTTGTTATCTTTTCCTTCAGCTTCTGTTTCAGCATACAGCAGTGGTAGAGTTACCTTAGTGGTCTTCTCGGCCATTTCATTAACTGATAGTAGAGCGAGAAAGTTTATTAAAGAAGTGTATGCGTGTCCACCTGAAGATTTAAGTGTGTGTGTGTGTGTGTGTGTGTGTCCGTGTATAACACTTAATTTTTGTGTTATACAGGTAGGTGTGAAATTATTTATATTAAAATACTTTCTCCCATCTAAACTTGATATGCAATTGTAGATCGATTTCCTCACAGTTGCTGTAAAAACTTAATCCTAAATTTAGTGAACAGTTTGGGAAATGTAAAGTTTCCCCGTACAAAGTGATAGGGGCTGCACTTGCTTGCAGTGTTGCCAGATTGGATTGACGATTTCCAGCCCAAAAGCTCACAAATACCCACCCAAAAACAGCCCAAATTTTTAACTATCAATATAATGTGATCGAATGCAAATCAAGGTTCATAAACGGCATTTTTACCACTAAAAAACAAAATTATGATGACAAAACAATATAAACATAATGCTAAATAAATCGGAGAACATAGATTAAAGAGAATTAGCCTACCAAATATGAAAAATATACAAGCAGCATAGTCAAAAAGGCAATTCAAAAAACGGTGCCCTCGAAAAAACTGCATAATTTTCAATGTCAACAGTCAGAATTTTACTGCAAAAAATATCCAATATAGTGATCGTGCACATACCATGACAGTCAAAACTATAATGCATTGATGCATACTGCTTGATAATCCGACATAATAAATAAAAACCTTTCACTCTATAATTTCACACAGAACTAGGAAGTCTTTGAAGTTTATATTGAACATTATACAATACTTTGCACAGTCGACAGTAACAAGTCCAGCAGATATCAATACTAATCTGAACCGTATGAAAGAGAAAAGACAGGTTCGTATAGATTTTAATTTAACTGTGTTCTGTTTTTAAAGTTGCAGTAATAAGAGTCTTCATATCATCTCTCCCTCAACAGGTGTAATTCACATTTTAAAGGAAACGTCAGCATCAGCACCAGTAGTCTTTGCAGTGTGCGTGTGTTTAATAACGTTGTGATGATGACTGATTGGATGCGGCATGCATGGGCTTGTATGTTAACTAATTAGTCTATATTATTCATATGTTTGAAAACCGCCCAAATGACCCAAAACCCGCCGAAATTTTGTCCACCTGCCAAAGCCAATATTTACCCGCACAAACAAATTGAAAACACTGCTTGCATGCCCAAGAGGTGTTTCAAAGATGGCTGCCGAGTGACTTGCCTTGAAGGGACTTTGACACAATTGACATGACCAAAGCCCAGAAAGGTATAAAGATATCATTAAAATAGTCTTCAGTGGTTCAACCATGATTTTAAACAAGCTGTCCTTGCTAAATTTCTGTTAGTTGCTTTGCTGTGTATGGAAGGTCAGAAAGCTCTTCTCCTTACAGGTTTGAAACGGCGTAAGGGTAATTAATGCCAGAATTTAGATTTTGGCTGAACTAATGTGTTTTAGAAGAAAAAAAAAAAAACCTGTGTTTTGTGTTTTTTTTTGTAAATGTCACAAATTATTGTCACTTATTTGTTTATTGCTTATAAATTAAAATATGAATGTATGTGTGCAGGGTAGATCTAATCCACCGAAGGATGGTAGTGGAAGAAAGTGGTCGCACGCCATCAGAGGCCAGTTCAGATGGAGCCCTGCGCAGAATAGTGCACCTTTACACAACGTCAGATGACTACTGCCTGGGCTTCAACATCCGTGGTGGCAAAGAGTTTGGCCTTGGCATCTACGTCTCAAAGTAAGACATAATGCCCAGCGTTTTAAGGGGTACATTTCAATGTCTGACAACTTTCCCCTATACGCGATGGTTAGTTGTTGAACTTTATTAATGTGATGAGATGATGTAATTTTGTGATAAGGCTGGACCCTGGTGGCCTGGCAGAGCAAAATGGAATAAAAATGGGGGATCAGATTCTGGCAGCCAATGGAGTGAGTTTTGAGGACATCACACACAGCAATGCAGTAGAAGTGCTAAAGAGCCACACTCATGTGATGCTGACCATTAAGGTGAGAATAACCAAAACTTTACTAATAAACCTGATATTTGATCATTTTGAGATTATCAGCATTACCAGACATCTTATTTATGGAAATAACACCCACTCAGTTTTACAAATAAATAATAGAGACTGTCCTTTTTTAATGACAGTATTAAAGAAAGGTACATCTTAGTTTATCAGGAAAATGTTTGTTTTAAGTTTAGCAAGACAAATGATTTCCAAAGTGCTTTGGCATATTAATTGCCACCACCGCATGTTAAACAACACTGCCTCTTATTGCGTCTGGGAGTGAGAAAGCATAGCAAAGCAGACAGCTGGCATTTAGCTGTCACATTCCTGGTTGCTCGCTTTACTCAGGCAGAGCTCAGGTTCCACCTGTGAAAAACAGCCAGCGAGTGTGCATTATTCACCAGGCCTTAGGGATCAAGTTATAATCAGCAGAAAGCCTTGTTTTATGGCCTTTTCTAATAGAAGGCTCTATCAAACCTGCAGTGGTGCTATAAGTATATAGGGCTGCTAAATGTCTGCCTTGTTTGCTATTGATGCCACTTTGTGGTGGTAAGTACGAGCTTTGCTGGCGATAAGTGAAGTGACAGTGTGAGAAAATGTCAGACGAGTCAAAACAAAAAGAGAAAGGGATGTTTTTTTAACTTTGCTGCAGTCTGTTCGAATCTAGCTCCTGCGTGTCATCACTGTCTTCATAGCCACTTGCTCTCCTGCGAGGCAGATCAGGCTGCCTCCCACCATCATCTTAATGATGTTCAAGCTTGCTTTATGTTTATGGAGTAGCAAACTAACTTTGACTTCATGAAAGCCTGTAGTCAGGTCAGCGTACACCTGGGGCATCAGAAATGAGGTCATATCCTTCTGACTTCACTGGTGGAGAATGCTGTTTGAAGTCATTTTTAGATTGTTTAGACTTGATTTGCACAATGCATTATACCCAAGGACTTTTGAACTTGTTTGCAATTCAATTAAGGTAGCTTCTTTTCTCACAGTGATTATGTCTTGTGTAATATCCTGTCCTAGGAGGCTGGCCGGTATCCTGCTTACAAGGAGATGGTGGCGGAGTACAGCTGGCTTAATAAATGTATGTAACCGTTACCAGCAAACATCACTATTTAACATCTTATCTGTTAATAGTACATCTGAAAATTAATAGTTTGTGTGCTTTGTGCAACCCAGTCATTTGCACTTGTATCGTATAGAAATGCTATTTTCATAATTGAATTGATAGTGTGCACTGGGACGGCCCATCTCCAGATTAAAGCTAAACTCCAAACGGCCACATGTCAAGCCAGATATTTTCATAGCCCTCTGATTTTCTGTTTTCCATTTAATATGGATGGCAGTGTCTGAAAATAGCCACGGATTAGATCGTAATGTTCACATTCAGATAAGTCGTCCAGGATTGTGCATGTTTGTAAGATTAGGGTTGTTCAGGGGTTTTTAGGATGCAGGACAGAAGCTCATGTACTGTAGTCCATATTTAACACTAGTGACATCAATATAATGTTCATTCAGTTGTAAAAGTAAATTTTGTTTAATTGGTAATATTTTACTTAAGGCATTTGTGTATTAGGGCATTATAAAGGGTGTAGTGCATTATAATTATAATTATTCATAATGTGCATTGTACTGCATTATATCATAATATAACATAAATAATTAGAACCAAATGCTTAGTGTAACAGTGAATAAGTGCTGTAATGCATTAACTGTGGTTCATGAGATTATACAATGCATCACAAGTCAAAATTAATTAATCAAAACTACTTTAATAATGCATTATGCATTAAGACTTTAAGTAAAGTGATACGATTTTAGTTTATCTTATTATTATTTTATTTTATTTCGCAGTTGTTTCTCAAAAAATAGCTGTTTATTTCGGGTGTAATGCATAAAAAATTATTTTGTTTGTATAAATGGATGTATTTAGGTGGACCCAGCTATAGATAGTAAAATGAATAAACAGTACAGTATATAAAATAAATCGATTAAAATATATAATATATATAATTAACATAATTTACCTTACCTTTTTTTTCTTTAGATAACACTTAAATTAAATTAAAAAACAGCTTAATATCTTAATGGTTCTTTGATAAGATGATAATTATGGTGATTTATTTTTATTGTCCTTGAAATAATTGTGTAACTTAATTGTCAAGATCAAAATATTTGTATTTATATTACAGTTATTAAATAATTTTTTTTGCTGTAGACAGTACTGTGCATTAAAGTTTAATGAAGTAGAGGGCCTCCAGTGCACTGAGTGATCCAACTTTTTATCTCTAAAAATAATAAATGAAAGTCTTTACTTTTCCCCCTTAGTGGCTAATGGAGGTCAGCCCTCCTCCTCCCAGGGTTCAGACTCCTACTCCTCCACTTCCTCTCTCTCCTCCGGGACGCCGGTCAGCTCCCTCAGCGGCCTCTCGCAGGTCATGTTCCCTCCTGTATTCGGCTCAGAGATGGTGGATGTCTGTATCTCCACCGAGGATCGTTCAGCCAGCTCTGAACGGACAGAGACTGCCATTCAAACAGACCCACCGGAGCCAGATGCCACATCACGATCTAGTAGGGTCTTAACCACAGAAACCAGCCGAATGGTTGGTGAAACTGTCCTGTTAAAAGACACAGTGATCCGCAGCGGGACTGCCAAATCTCGGACAAGAACCTTCTCTGCTGGGGATAAAGAGACTTTGGACTCTCCTAAAACAGCAGTCCTGATGGCTCTCAGCAAGCCTCGCAAACCCATCCGCCGATCCCAGAGTCACATCACTGTGTCAGGTACAGTCGGGCTGACTTAAAAAAACATCCTGTCAGAAGACTGTGAATCAAAATGAGTGAGGCTGCACAGGGCCGCCTTGTGTTTGTGTCACTGATGTAACTCATATCTCAGTTGTAGTGCCGAGGCCCAAGGTCACAACCAGATCAGTGATGAGGATCTTGGGTTATTTGATACACACACCACGCTGTGGAAGCTCCGCTCAGAATAGAAAATGTGCTGTCGAAAACCAGCAATTGACCTTTAGAGTCACACTGCTACGTCTGTTTGTCAAATATATAGCAGTGTGTTGCCATTGTATCTCTGCATTTAAATGAACGGTTGAATGCCTAATACATCAGCATTACTGCACGGGATCTGGCCCGAAAGATTAACGGTTCAGACTGGAGAATCTGATGCCTTGAGAAATGTATGCTCAAAATCCACACAGCAAAGTGTATATCATCCTGTTTTATTTGCCAGGCTTAATACCTCACTATGTGGAGATAAATGACTGGAGGGTCTGTGGCCTTTTACAAATCCCTTTAATCACAACTTAACACAACAAGCTCTTCTTCGATAAATCTCTCGAAAACATGTCCAGGTCATATTTCCCCCCAAATCAAAAATAGAAAAATAAGGTTCTATTTTAGGACCATTTACTTTTATTTTTATTTATTTTATTTTATTGTTTTAATTTAATGAAACTGTTGAAAGAAAAACACAATTTAAGAATTATATATCCTGATTTTTTTTGTATTTTAATGTAACTTAATATAATTATAATTTATATATAATTTTTATAATTTAATAAAATAAAAAAAATTAGATGTAATAAAAATAAAAGAACAAAGGTCCTAAAAGTAGATAATGCTGTGTATATATA
>JAUMHQ010000105.1:1809129-1824671 GCA_032361165.1 Enteromius paludinosus | reverse complement strand
ACCTTGTGAGAACCAGGCTTAGTTGGGTCCAGTTCTCCTCTGGCCGGACGCCCAGCACCTAATTTCCAGTTCAATTTGTAACACATGCTTGGTGACCTGAATGTCTATGGCCTAATGGATCATTCGCCCTATAAGCACCATTACTTCAAGGAGTAAAGAGGAAGGGTGAAAAGAAAATAACACAGAGTGTCTAAGATAACCCCACTCCTAAAACAGAATGCACTAGCAAGGTTTTAGTGACATCCAGACGGTAGGGTGAAGAGAAGCCTAGCTGGCAGCAGAGCAAATGTCCTGCAGGGACACACCCCAGAACAAGGCCCAAGAGGCAGCTAAACCCCTTGTTGAATAATATTACTCAGGGCCTGCACTCCCTTAGATTCGTATGGCAAAGAGATTGCCTCCACAAGCCAATGTGAGACGCGTTGCATCGATATGGGACTCCCCGTGTGAGGGTGCACCCTTGAAATAAAAAGCTGGCTGCACTTCCGGAAAGCGCTGGCCATGTTAATATATGTGCATTCAGCCTCTGTTCCTCCTCTGAGGAAAAAGGCAGGGGATGAAAAACGGACAGCTCAAACCACTCTGAAGTGAATGCAAGGAAAAACTTTGGCATGAAAGCCGGGTTAGGCTTAAGAGAAACCTTATCTCCACCAGTGCCGTATCTACCATTGAGGACACAGAGGTCATGTCCTCTGTATTTTTTTCACGAAATTCACTCGTGCACTATGCGCGTCTTCACACAGAGGATCGAGCGCTCCGTTCTGGTCAAAGCACAACAAAAAAAAAATCACACGAACGTGCCGTTGCTCTTGATATGCAATCACTTAAATGAACACCGCTTTAGTTTGAATTAGAAAAAAAGATCTCAACAAAGATGAATTAGAAACCACCAGTCGTACATGCTAAACACAAAATATCAGAAACTGAGCACTGATATGATGTGAGACCCTGCCCATCACCCCACCCTTCAAACACCTGCCATTTAAGGCCGTATAAAGACCTTGTGAAGAAGGCCCTAGCATTCTGTATAGTGCAAATCACACGCGGTGGAAGCCCTAGTGCATTTAAGTTTGTCTTCTCATAGATAGAAGCCTCCAGTCTCCAGTCTCGATAGAAGGTACGCATCTCTGTTCTGAATGCCTGGAACATGAGTCGTGCGTAACGACAGGAAAAATTGCCTGCCTCACATTAACAGCTTGTGCGCTAGAGCATGAAGTTTTGACGAGAGCATGCTGCCCTGGTGATTGATAAATGCCACTGCTGTGGTATATTATCACAGCATACGAGCACATGATTCCCTGCAGATGAAGCAGGAAATAATTTGGAGCTTTCCATATGGTCAAAAGTTCGAAATAATTTATGTGAACTGAATGCGGACTGCTCGGCCACAAACTGCTCACCCATCTGCCCTCCTGGGTGGCACCCTAGCCTGTTAAGGACTTATCTGTCGTCACAGGGCCGGAGTGGTACTCCTTTTCAAAAAAGTAACACCAGTTACTTTGTTTTCTTATTTATTGACTGACAAGTCTCCTGACCTCAGGTTGGTAGAAATCAGAAATACAGAGCATTGTGTGCGGTGTGTGAATACTAGGGGTG
The DNA here is from genome assembly GCA_032361165.1 of Enteromius paludinosus. Taxonomy (NCBI): domain Eukaryota; kingdom Metazoa; phylum Chordata; class Actinopteri; order Cypriniformes; family Cyprinidae; genus Enteromius; species Enteromius paludinosus. Next base: position 1,823,075 of record JAUMHQ010000105.1, on the reverse strand, counting down.
GGCATAGATTAATTTTTTTATGTAGATTAAGAAAGCTCATTTGAATACTGCCATAGGTATTCAGAATATGTGCGCTTCCTAAATAATGACTAAAAGTAAAGCCCTATTCGTAAGGGACTAGTTTTACAGGGGGTCGTTAGAGAATGTTTTGTTTCACAGACGTACTTGGTGATTTTAATCCCATCCGAATCTACCATGTCTGTGTTTTGCGATGTCTGTGATATTATTTTTCGCGTTTCCTTGTGTGTTTTAGCCAATGCGATATGCTTTAGATGTTCACACGTTTAATATAATTTGTTATATAAAAGAAAGAAATAAATACAAATAAAGAGCCAGATCACGTAAACTGTTAAGACTGGTTATTGTAATATCAGTATCAGGTAAGATTACTCGCGTTCATTTCTGCACTCGGTTACATATGTTTTAATTATCAAAATTAAACATGGGTTTACTACAAATAAAAAACATAATAGTTGAACTAAAGTAACCACAAATTAACATGGTTTTGCTATACTAGCCATTTAGCGTCACCATGGTATTTGTGATTATATTGTAATCAATCTGAATAACTATAGCAACGCACGCATACAGAGCGGGTGATCTCTGTGAGGCCCTATTGTACAAAAAAGACCCTCTCACCTCTGTAATAAACACGGAGATGTCAGCCCACCACTAGTGATTACAGAATAGTGTTCTAGACTAAATGTGAATGTGCATTAATTCATCTCACTCTCAAAAAATGGATTTAGTATTCATCAAAATGAATTACAATAACTTCGCAAACCTGCAATAATCAAATTACACAAATGTATCTAATCTCATTTTATTAACCTATATCTTTGCTGCTGACCTTTGATGATCCAGTTCAACCATACTTACAAGCAAAAATGACTTAAAAAAAAAAACTTGAGTATTCTACTTTACATATGTGAATTTACTTTTTCTTCAGCCTGAGGTTTATTGGTGACACTTTTTGGTGTGCTTTTACATTTGCTATAAATATAATGTCTTATATTAAAAACAAACACTCAAGCTCGGCCCTTATTTAAAAAGTAATGTAAAAGTAATATAACACATTACGTTCCATAAAAAGTAACTAAGTAACGTAATAAGTTGCTTTTTTTAGGGAGTAACGCAATATTGTAATGTATTACTTTTAAAAGTAACTTTCCCCAACACTGGTCATTTCCATGCAAATACAGTAGCCCAAGTGTTGCTTCACAGTGAAGATTTATTTGAACAGTTAACACAGTGTAATGTTTAACAGTATCAGAATTAATTTTCTTTATTTTATCCAAACCTTGAAATGAAAAAAAAAATAAAAATCTAATAAATACAAATATATATTAAGCTATATGTATAAAATAAAGATTAAAATAGAATGTATTAAACTTTCTAATGACCCTATCATGTCTTTATCAAGGAAACAGCTGCTTTATAACTTCAAATATTTTTCATAAATAAGAGAACATTAACGGGTAAATCTCCAATACTATTCTTTAAAACATCACAATGTCCTTTTCTGCAATATCTGAATATATATTCTGTGCAAAAGTGTTCACAGATATCCAGTCCTAAAGAATAAAACAAGCATTGCATTGTTATCTGCAAGACACATCATTACTTTCTAATGATGGCTTCATCTTTTTTTTCCTCTGCGGCTTCAAGGAAACATGGGGATGCTGTCCCTCTGAGATGCAACAGTACAAGAAAAAGTTTGATAGCCTACACAAACATAAAAGGTGGTTTGCAGGCGTTGTTTTTCACTGCTCCTAACTAACTGAGCTGCTGGTTTTAACGAAATGTACTCAGCTTATTTCATTTGGCCGTGTGAGTTTCTAGAGCTTTCTTTCTTTCTTTTTTATTTTGAATCCTGGCCTTTTCAGCGCCACCTTTGCGCTTTTTCTTGTCCTTTTTTCATCTCTGGCGTATCTCTTAACAACTGATTTTGCTGTTGAGCAAGGTGCCGCTGGTCGGTGAGTAAGGTGGCATTGTGTAATAAACTTTTGTGGTTTAACATGATGAAACCTGAACTGAAACTTTTGGGCTATTAAAGCATTTTTGTCACAAAAACAAGACTACTCATCATGTCTGATGAACCCAAGTACCACAGTTTGAGAAACGTTGTTCTATAGAGATATCTGTCATTTAATCCACTCCATTGTACCGGTCATGTCATCAGCTTACCTCATACTGTCTGCGGACATCAGTATGGTCAACCATCTGATCACTCCAGTCCTGTTTAAGGATCTTATTCTGCTCCTCCCTCATATATGCCACCTCCTTCTCACAGTCTTGCATGTAATCATACAGGCTGTTGAGATAGTGACGTCTCCATTTTGAGTTATCCTGTAAAACAATGATTGTTGTTGTTGTTGTTGTTCATATTAAAATTCACCAAACATTCCTAGCATCAGCAGTATCTCTACAATTTAAAGAGGCATGAGAAGTGTACTTCACAAATAACCCATGTATCAGTGATGGGTATGATTTCTTACCAGTAGGTTAGTATATTGCTTCTTAATGGCAGCATATTCCTCCTGGAATGACATAAGCGATTTTAGATTTGTGGAAAAAAAGGATTAGTTAACCTAAAAATTACATCTTCATCAACATCAACAAAACCAAAACTTTGATGTTTGGAAATGTGCATTCATCAAGGTTAATGTCAATAAAAGCCTCAAATAAATCTGTTCATCATACAACTCAATCTCATAATATATCATATAAAGCATGTCTGTCCGGGAAGGTTTGGATGTAACTGTTCATATGTACAAATCTAAAAAATATATATTTATATATATATTTTTTTTTTTAAGTTCACCTGGGAGCTGGTTGATCCAGGGCATAGCTGGTTGTTGTAAGACTCAATCTCCTTATGAAGGATGTTATGAGCTGCAATCTGCTTCTTCAGGTCAGCCAGAGTAGGACCATATTCCTCTTTGCTTGCCTCTTTCTGTAATATTCCAAAATATTCCGAAATACTAATTATTCAACACACACACACACACACACACATACAGAGAGACATTGCAGAAATGAATTAAATAATGTTTATGGAATACCAGTGAGGGTTTCACTTTCCCTTTTTTTACCCCCACTAGTATATCATTGTGTTAAATAAAATCTAATTACCACCCAGAGATTAGATTTTAATTTGATCTAGATTTCATTCATTTAAAAGTTAGAGTTATTATTGTGTGGGTTATTTTATTGTGTGACAATTATTTTTAATTGCTAATACAAAAGCAAATGATTAGTCCCTCTGTCTCTTTTTTGTGTGTCTGTGTGTATGCATAATGTGTTTTCTGACCTGTTTTTGGTTCAGCACCAGAGCCCAGTTAATTCTTGGCTGTAGCGCCACCTCATTCAGAGGCTCATACAACTCTCGGTAAAGGGAGCAGTCTTTAAGCCAACGCTCATGAAGACGACTGACACTAATAAGTGGAATAAAAATAAAAATAACAATTTATGGTGCCAATGAAAAACAACACAATTACTATTAGTTTTCAATATAATCATATACATGAGAACCCTGCTAGCAACCCTACTAGCTCAGTTTAGATGTGACAGAGCAACAGACTTTTGGTGTCACTCACTCATTCTCTATTTCTCCAGCCTGAGGGTGTTTCAGTTTTTTGGCTTTGTCCATATCCAGGAACAGATCTTTTAGAAGCCCCTCTGCCCGGCCTAAGAGGTCTGCTGTTTCCTTCTGATGTTGTAATTTCCTATTATTTTTCTCATTGTCAGCATCCTGAGCAAAGGAGAAAGGGTATTAATATGCCATATGTCTTTGTTTAAATAATATGTGTGTGTGTACTGTGTATCTTTATTATGTATATATATATAAATACAAACATATATATTTAAAAAAAAAAAACTTATATAAAACATATATAAAAATTAAAAACATATAATATTTTTTTTTACATATATGCTGTGTGTGTCTTTGTATATAAATAATAAATATACAAAATAAATATATAATTTGTAGAAAAAAAATGTATTTTGGATGTAATTTGACAGCACTAATATATATGGGTAATTCTATAATTGCGGGTACATTTGGTGTCCATTATTTTAGTCATTATCTTTTCTACTTTTTTTTTTAATTGTTATATTTTTTGTTATTTTAAATATTTATTATTGTTCTTTATAAATTACATAATGTGCAGTCCATAACAATATATTAATCTATTTTAAAAGTGTCTTAAATAGCTAAAAATCATGATTTCTTCTTGTCCGGATTAGTCCGGAGAATTTTTTTGTGATCATGTATCAATGTTCAATCAAAATATTTCATAGTACTTTTCTTTTGGCAACAGTTTATTCATTTTATTTATTAAAGCCCTAAATAGTTACTTAACTCTACAACCTTAAATTATTTAAAATTATTTTTTTTTCTTAGAAAAAAGTTTGTCCCCAAATCTTGTGTCAACTCGATTACCACACCATATTTTTCCTTTAAATTGGTGGAATTATCTCTCCGAATTGTGGAAGTTACAGGAAATTATGTCACTTTCACTCACTGATAAGATCTGAAGCACTGAAAAGTATCTGTGCTCTCTCTTCTTACACCAAGAGTTACAGTATTTTTAAAACGTCAACTCTGTTAACACAATATCAAAAGGAAAACAGAATTTATTACTGATCTCACATTGGGTTATTTATAGTTCTTTTAATCATGTTTTTATAAGTGTCATGTTTTCAAGTGAAGCCAGAGGAGTTCTTGGAAAAAAGTAAATAAAAATTAAAATTCTGTTACACTATTTCTCCATTGTAAGTCTACCTACTGTAGGTAAAAGAGTTGACGGGGACAGACAGGGACACCAAATGTACCCGCAATTATAGAATGATACACACACACACACACACACACACACACACACACACACATATATATATATATATGTTTAGTAGAATGTTATCTTACTATGAGTAGCAGCTCTTCTGCTCGCAGTACATCTTTCTCAACAGTGTCTGCATTCTTCTGCATACGTGCAATCAGCAAGGCCAGGTTACTCACCTGTGATCTGCCAGTTCAAAATTAATAGTTAGTATGGCATGTGTAAAAGATACTCAAATATAAAATAAAGATAAAATTGTTGCATTAGACTTCAGGAAATAAACACATATTTGACGTAGAGCATCAAACATTGTAAAAATGAGAATGACAATAAGAATTCTGTGGCTCACAATATCAAAGATTATGGTCAGCAGAACTTCTTTAGACATAAAACATGAATGTACTGTATGTGGGATTTTTTCATTGAGGTCTTATTAACTTATTATTTAAGAGTCCCAAACATACCTGAGGGGGTCCATAGAGAAATGAATTAATACATGTTAAATGCATTGTAAACTAATCATCTAATCAAATGTTTCTAATGAATGTTACTTATTAATGAATGGCAGCTTTTTATATTGTGAATTTCTGAAATGGCTGAGAATCTGGGTGGGTTATCCCTAGTTTTGAAACTCTATAATTACGTAACTTTCAGGTCTTTCTCATTCTGTCATTTAAATTTTTTTTTCCTCCTCCCTGAAGAGATAAAACAATGCATCTGAGAACTCACAGAGTAAAACATATTTTGAAAAACTATTTCTTCCTCATTGGGAGTCCAGTGGAATTACTCGTAATCATTTATTTAATTACCTCTGATTTATTAGCTAGTTGGTGAATATTGGTCATAGTCAAGTCACTTTTATTTCTATAGCGCTTTTAACAATACAGATTGTAGCAAAGAACTGAACATTATCAAATAGAAGAACAGAGTGATGGTAATAATCATATCCAGCTGCTTTGTTACATCATGAGAAAAAATATCTTCTTTCCATCATTGTTTCTATCCAAGAATGCAAACAATGCCACACCACCCTTCACACACATTCTCTGTTATCTCTTCACCCACCTATACAATAATTTTTTTTGGACATGCTTCTAACACAGAGACCATGCCCCTGAAGATCTGTGAAAGAACTTGCTGTACTGACAACATCTGGTCAAGAGAAAACTATTTGTGACTGATTAGCTGATTAGATCAAATTAGCTTAAATTGCCATGTTTAAACAGCATCAAGTGTTTTTTGCTGATTTTTCTGAACCAACACACAGGACAACAATCACCCCATACTGTAATGCATGAAAGTATAAAATCAGCTGTCAGTATACACAGCAGCATATCACAGATGACATTGTTGGATGCTCTTAGCAGAGTCCATAATGGTTTAGATAAGGGCCAGAGATGGGAGACTGTGTGCTCTCAGGACTTCTGGTTATGCAAAAACTGAATTACACAATACAAAGTTTTTTTTTTAATCCTGATTTGTTCTAAAGTCAACTTTTTTGTTTGTCTTCTAATATAGAACTAATAAAATCTTTGTTTCTTTTCGCCTTCTGTAACATTGTATTTTATTTGTCTTTGAAATGTCACGTTTGCATGACTGTGTCGAAACAATGGACCAACACCCAGCAACCTAGTGGAGAAACAAGAACGTCAGCCCTTACAGGAACTTAGCTTAAGCAGCCAGGACACTCCTTTCACTGTTTCTATCATTCATGTTCTTTTTCTTTTTTTTGGGAGTCAGTTGTTATTGGGAGACCCCGATTACCGAATGTTTACATGTTATCACCTTTATTTAACCGTTCAGTTGTATCTACATTACACATGCATTAATCAGATCTGATTGGTGGTTCAGATGGGAGATCTGACCTCTATACTCTAAATCTGATATTAAATAAAATGCTCGCAGATGAATAGTCAGTTTGTGTGGCTTTTCCTGTCTGCTTTGTTCCTGACCTGATCCCAGTCTAGCTGATACTTTACTGCACTAACCCAAATGTGTTTTTCATTACCCCTGAAAAAGATTTTTATCCACTAACACTAACAATATTTTTTACAAAAAATAATAAATCTAACTTTTGTTTAGGAAGCAGAGTTTCTATTATAACAATCATCAAAACATGATCAAAATATAATCAAAACAACCAGCATAAGGGACCATGGAACAAGTTATCCTTTCTTAAATGTTTCCATTTCCTTCTATTACATATGTTTCTAAACTCATGATCTAAGTTGAATAGACATATACAATTTTAAATGAGAATAAAACCAATTCTATTTACAAATTGGTAGTTGCAAAACTACTGTTTATTTTTAAAAAGTAGATCCTTTTTTTCATTTTAAAGGGTTAACCATTACAGATGTCAGATCTAATGTCACCAGGAAGACAGAGTTAACCATACTTGTACCTTTACTCTCTGGGCTCTGATTACCCAAGTCTGTCTAAAACTGATCTCAGACCTGCCTGGCAACATAACAGAACCAAAACAGCCTACAGGATAAAATAACCAACAGCACTCACTTGCTTATCTTGGAATCATCTTTCACTGTGCTTTCTTTCTTCTTGAACATCGTAAAAGTTGGAGTGAGGTGAGATTCACCTTCTCTGCTGCGGGTGTGTGTGAATTTGTGAATCTGCCTCACTTCTGTTTATCCACAAACTTCCCTGTACACAATTTCTGTCTTTCTAGAACTGTCATACAGTGGTGAAGTGAAGTTGTTCTTCTGTCTTCACTCCGCCCTGTGTAACAGGTGTTGGGCGACACCCAGACCACCTCCTTTTGCAGGACCGGGAAGACCAGTTTTACCTTCCCATTTTTTCACCCACACATACACATATCTCTATCATTCATTGCTTTTTTTCTTCTAGCCCAGTTGATTGTAATTAAAAGTTAACCTATAGCAAAAGAAAAAAAAAAGAAATGCAAGTCACTATATTTACAATACGCCCAAAATTAGATTCTGACCAGTAAATCACTCTGATCTTATCTGAATTTGTGATTTAATAGTTTATTAAAATGGACCCAGTTTTGTTAGACATATTGCACTGTTAAATAATTATTTTTATTAACAGTAGTTCAGTTTAACCATAAGAATTATTTCTAGGACAATGTACTATTTAAGCGTTTAAATGTGTAGTATCTGTAAATGTAAGATGATGTGGAATGTTGTCAGTTCACTCTCTCTCAGGGCCGTGGTAGTTAGCCCACATTTCTAACATGTACTGTCACATGGTAGGGTGTGACAGAGATTCAGGTGTAATGTCTTGCCCCAGTCACTCCCTCTTTCTGTCTACCACCCTTACCCAGTTAATTTCTTTCTTTTTTTTGTATTTACCCATTTACTTGCTACATATTCGCCACCTTTATTCATTAGTATTATTTTTATTTATGTAGCACTTACCCATAAATCGTGCAGATCAATGTCAAAGAGTACTGTTGTTTTAACTTATGCCACTACCGGGCTAGGTTGTAACATTAATACAATATGGATATCAGTTTTAAAAAATGTTTTCTTCCCAAGCTTTTTTTTTTTAAAGGACAGTAACTTTAATTAGAAAATAGCGAACAACTATGAATAAATAGACAACAGACATATAGAACTACACGAACAAATAAACTTTTTTTTCATCCATGACATTTTTATATACAGACAGAAATGTTGAGCCCATTTTTTTCTTTTCTTTTTGGTCATGTATGATTTCACTGAGATTTCATGCCAGTTATTACTTTCAGAGTGGTTTACTTTCCAAGTGGTTACACTGATGGTGTTACAGGTGCCCCCCTCCCTCCCTATTTTTTAAATAGTCCAATGATTTAAATAGTCTTAATGAAAATCATAAGTGATGTTTAAAAAACAGATTGATACTTTACCGTCAAAGGAAAAAAAAATCAACAGTACAGTTAAGGAGTGGCTTGGATTGAGAGGATAATTTACATTGGGGTGCGGTACTTGCAACGGATGTTTTATTTTGGGCTTTTAGTTAGCTGTGTCTCTCCTTCAAACAAAAGAAACCAAACATTTGTTGACCATCACTTAATTTTGCATATAGATATTAGTTTGTCTCAAAATAAAAAAATAATCTACACCACACAGGAAGCCTTCTAACTGAAAGCTTTGTTTAAACTCCCTTGTGTGTAACATTCCTCAGGCCTGAAATGCACCCTGCCTGGAACGCTGTGCATGTGGTTAGGAATGTGAAGATGAACAGATGACAACAGAAAGTTGTCAAGAGCTGTGATAGAGATCTACTCGAGACTTCTTAATCATATAGGTAGAAAGTGACTAACATTTAGTGTAGTCTCATGCATTTTGGTATGCTTACAAACCTGATTTGCATTTTAAGAAACAAAGGCAGACAAAGTTTTACATTTCTGACCCACTTCAAATCCATGGTACTGTATATGCAAAGACCACTCAAAAATGCTTTAACTTTTTATTTAAATCAGGAGACATCAAACCAAACATTACTCAGTTTCATAATTTATAATATCCTAGCCATATGAACAGGATCATCATAATGGTGTAATATATGTCTATTGAAGATTAAATTAATTCTCACAAAAATTGTTCACAACGGACAAAAAACAAACAAACAAAAAAAAAAACTTATCTGCAAGTTTGAAGCAATTAGTTAGAATGAAAAAGAAAAAAAAAAAACATTGAACAAAATTTAGCGAACTATACTATGAAACAAATATAACGCTAGCAAATCGTTTGCTTCTGTTTTATGGCTTTGCATTCAGATGATAGTTAAAATACAAGTCATATGACATTTTAAACCAAATTATGCCAGTGTATATGCAAGGTACATGCAAGAAGATATTACCTATAGCCCTTCAAATGATCCTATACATAAGACAGGGTAATAATAATCCCTGTGTTCTGTCAGCTGACTGTTCAAATTACAGTAATATCCTCTTCTAGAATAAACACTTGAGTACTTCATGTCATCAAAATGATTGACATGACTGATCACTAAAGCCCACATTTGGAACAAACATTTTAGGTCATCAGCAGAGTTATAGACTAAAACCTTTTGCCATGGATGACAGAGGGTATAGTAACACCAAGCATTACCACTGATTAATATACTTGGCAGGATTTATAAAACACTTTCTTGCAGACTATAAAATAATAAAAACAAAAGTCAATTTACTACCAACCAGGCTGCACTTACACCTCTAAAAAAAAAACCCTATAATGTGTTTTGGGGAAATGGTTTGACTGTATAAACATCCATAACTTGGTCTTGGATAATTATATTCAGATGACTTCAAATACAAACAGGCCAGATTTAACTTCCAAAGCCAAAGAAGCCTTTGAAGTAGCCAGTGATGCCACCCTTGCCCTTCGGTTCCACCTTGTCATCAAGAGGTGGAAAAGCCACTTGGTTGAGAGCCAGATCAAAGAAGAGAGGCTTGCATGGAATTGGCTGGAAATCTGGAGGGAACTGCACCAGATTAGGCTGCTTGCTCAAGAGGGTGGGGTCTAGCCGGAAATTATCCAAACGGTCAGAGAGAGGCTATGGATAAAATAGAAAAAGCTTTAAAATTCAGAAATAACATAAGTACAAACATATCCATTGAATTGTATATACTATAAAGAAACTGAGAATGGTGGGCTATAATTCCTTGCTAACATTAAAGGAACAGCTCATTCAAAAATTAAGGTAATCATAGATAGTAGTTTCCTTCAACTGAACAGATTTGGAGACATTTAGGCCAGTGTTTCCCAACCCTGTTCGTGGAGGCACACCAACAGTGCACATTTTGGATGTCTCCCTTATCCGACCCAACATATTTCTGGTCGTGGAGTCTCTACTAATGAGCTACATAATAATGAATGTGTGTTTGATTAGGAAAAGTTGGAAAATGTGTAGTGTTGGTGTGCCTCCAGGAACACGGTTGGGAAACACTGATTTAGGCATTATATCATTTGGTGAGCACAAACCATTCCTTTAAAACATAAAATTAAGTTAATCACAAACTCTGGTTCAAACCGTCAGTTGGCAGATAACATTTATTTCGTTTTGTAAACCTGAATGAAACCAGGCTGGATATATTAGGTTTTGTCTTAACACTTACTCTGCAACTCACCTACTGTAACTAGAACTCACTCACATGTCCCTCTGATATTAGTTAGCTGGTCATTTTGTGTCAGGGTCTACTACTACTTTCTACTACTTTCTGGCCAGTGAAGCTTTTAGCAATTATTTAAAATGCATCTGATCATTCTACACAATTTAGAAACAATGTGAATGAACACCACAAAGGCTTAAGAAGCAAACGTATGGTCTTGCATTCTTATGCAGGAGAGAAATATTAAGCATTTTAGCAGTAGTTTTTACGCATCCATGTTTATACAGCTGAAGCGACACAGTCTAGAGCATGTAATCATTCTGAGGACATGCCGACATTAACTGACACAAGAACAGTTTTAAATGAAATAAGAAATTGCATTTGCTATAATTATTCTATGCCTGCATAAAAGTTTTTACTGCTGTTGAACACAAAAAAATTATACTTTGAAGAAGGTGGGTAACCAAACATCTTCTGGTTCTCAGTGACTTCAATACAATTAAACAAAATTAATAAATAAAAATAGAAAATACTATCAGTCATTGGGGACCAAAAAGGCTTTGGTTACCCACATTGTTTAAAGTGTCTTATGTCCAACAGAATTTTTTTTTTTTTATTAAGGTATGGAACAACTTGTGGATTTGTAAACAACGACAATATAAATTTTTTTTTGGCTTACTACCCTTTTATAAAAATGCTTATAAAAACTAAAATGCTTCTCTGCAAACTGCGCATTCATAATTAGTTATTGGACAGACCCATTATTAACTTTTCCATTCAGCCTTATATCTGCATGGAGAGTCTTGTGCTCAAAGGGTGGATGTGAGCCCCTAAATGTTTTCAAACCTTGTAGGTTTGTTTTCCCACATGGTGCGGTCACGTGAAAGGGCTTTAATGGCTTTTTCATGGCGCCGGTGAGTTGGCTGCCAATATAAAAGCATTTCACTGCATGTCGTACTGCGTATGTGACAAATAAAATTTGAATTTGAAAAGGCAATCACACGCAAGTGAGCTCTGATACGTATGAAACTGATTTCATTATAATTGCTATTAGTATAACAAACAGTGCTATATACTTGGCATTTGTAAAATGCTGGACAAATTATACCCCATATTGATTTGATACGGGACACATCATATTACCTTTAAATACAGGTAATTCCATATTTTAAGGGATTGATAGCAACCATAATGTTAAACGTTCAGTGAGTTGTCATTATAGAACTGCATTTCTCACTCTGTGAAGACAGAGTGACACATTGACAATTTATCATAGTTATTCCAAATGATCAGTTCATTTTCATCAAGTTCTTTTGGAGGTTACCATGTTGCTACTTTCCATTAAAGAACAAAAGAAAAGGACAACTAGCAACTAGCTCCCTTTCATATAATTTAATTAAGTAAATATTTGCAGCATAAGGTTCATTAAGCCCTTCAAATAAATTCTGTCGTAAACAACATTAAGTGACTACAGGAATTGAAATAAACAATTAAAAGTGTGTCCAAACATTTGTATAAAACTATTTACTCAAGATCAATTGAAAGCCTTCTGTTTACTTCATCACAGCAGTAAAAGAGTATGCACACAATTCAGAACATATACCTTTTATTTTTATAGATATAAAATCTATTTTCTTTTGTATGAATTATGTATGAATTACAAGTGGAAACAATTAATTGCCCAAAGGTATGAGTGCAAGAGAGAATGTGTATGTCTATGTGCATCAGGTGTTTGGACCGGCCATCCATCCAGGGCGTATCTCCATTTTAGACCTGAGATGCTGGGAATGGGCTCCAGCATCCAAGCAGTTTGGAGAATGGATAAATTATGAAGGCATCATAATTGAAATTGTATTTATTATTAAGTTATATATTAAAGCAACAAGCCCCTTATAAACCGCTTATTCCATATATGGAACAAGGTCTCACAAAATAAAACATAGCAAATAAAATGTAATGATATATATATATTAGTGGTGGGGCGTTATCGGCGTTAACGTGCTGCGTTAACGCAAGACTCTTATCGCACAATAAAAAAAAATATCGCCGTTAATCTATTCTCAAAGTTGGTTTGACTTTGACCTTGATATTTTAGCGCGGATGTATACCTAGCCAAATTGCAGGGGCGGACTTACCCATTAGGCAAAGGTGGGCAACTGCCTTGGGTCCCCAAAATGCTTTTCACGAGATGCGCATTAAGCACAGACACGCGAATAGTCACGGTGTTTATTAACAGGACCGTCTGCGTGTCGGAGTTGAACGTGCTTCGTTTGTATCCTGCGTGTAGCAAACCAAAATATTATGTGTCTGAAGATGACTGCTGCACGAGCGCGAGGTCTCACGATCTTTCCCGCTGCGTTCCTCTCTCTGCGTCTCCTCTGTTCAGTGAAAAGCTCCGATATGTTGCTTACATTAGGTACGTTTTCGTTTTAAAATGCATAACTTTACGCACCTATCCCGGAGTTTTCCACCCTCAAAAACTGACACTTTTGACCCTGTTGTAGTTTGAAAACTCCGGGGAAGGTTGAACGCCAGTGTAAACGATGATCATTTTATTTCTTAACGATGTTTTTAAAAAGAAAACGCACTTTAGATTTGTTATTCGCCTATGCTGGTCTAGGGAGCGTCTGCAAATTTACATCTCAGTACTAAACGAGGTACAAATTTCTACTACTTGTGCCTAATTTCACATGCAAACACAGCTGTTGTCATTATGTGTAGCCTAATGTTAATGAAAAAATTATAATATGTACATGAAAACTGAAACTAGAAACACTGGACATAACTACGGAGCACCAATGTGCAGTAGCAACTTTGACAACAAAAACGAACCTCAAGGTTGATTGAAGTAAATGTGTGCAAATGTAAGGCCCCAGTCCTATATTTGCCTGAGGCCCCAAATTCACTTTGGCAGAATTCAAATGAGCCATTTTAATCTAGATTAATCTAGATTCATTTCGAAATTAATCTAGATTAATGTAGATTACAAAAATGAATCTATGCCCACCCCTAATATATATATA
>JAUMHQ010000105.1:1781770-1798493 GCA_032361165.1 Enteromius paludinosus | reverse complement strand
TTGGCCAGGTTTGTAGTTAGTCTCTTCATCGAGATCATTTTTAAAAAACTTTTTATAGTAAGCAACAATGATTAAGTGATGCTAATTTCCACTGATATATTGTGTTAACTACACTTTGTTCATTTTGTGGTTCTGTTCTTTGTTTATTGGTCTTAGAGATAATCCTGCTGTGAAAAGTGTCACAAATATCCTGAAAAAATAAAACCAAAGTTTCTCAGAGATTATGTGTATTATGTAATCTTTTTTAAAAATATTTTTTCTTAAATAAAAGTATCCAAAAAAGTATCGTTCGGAACCGGTATCGAATTCAGGGTATCGTTACCGAAAATTTTGGAACGATACCCAGCCCTATGCGCCACCTGGCGGTATTTTCATGAAAGACTTTAACACGCGACTGAATTAAATTTAAATCCGGGACTTTGCCGCAGCGGTACACGTGGCATCAGAGGACATTTTGGTTGTCCACCTACTGCATGTACACACACACACACACACATTTACTTTTGTAAGAGAGGTAATGTGTAGTGTTTGGTACCTTAAGGCTGTTATTGAGGCTCTTGGCTTTGGACTGGACCTCTCTCGTATATTTCAGAACCCTTTCATACAGAACCAGAGCTTCACTCCATTTCTTCACCAGAACATAGGATTGCGCTATATAGAAACATCTGTACGAAGAGCAAAAACACAAACTTTTAAAAAGTATCCTTTTTTTATACTTTAAGAAAATATTGAAATGACATGAACATGTAAGCAATCACACATGGCCTTGTTTCTAGCAATAAAGGGTTATTCAACCCCAAAATGGAAATTGTCATTAATCAAATTAGGGATGTCAACAATTAATCGATGATCGAGATGCAATCGATTAAAGCTATTATGGTCTAATTAATCAGTTTTATTTTGTGGTGCGTGCAGCTCACGCGCAAACAGCTGTGAGTGACCACGAAGGTTCCCAAGAAAACCCATGATTTAACTTAAATGCGGGAACAAATTTAAGTGATAGTAACTTAATTATTTTTAATTCCCCCGCATTTACCACATTATGTGAAAACAATAATTAAAAATGAACAACAATAAAATAAACCAGTAAATCTAGAGAACAAGACAACAAGGATTTGGAAAATAAACAAATATTAAATTCCTGCCCATCCAGCAAAACAGAAGCTGCATATGGCTTGATTTAAATGCATGCGCATGAATCCAAAAGCATAATCGCGGCGTTACATTTGCCTGCTAACCAGTTATTTCTCCTATTTACAAAGCTTTATACCTCACTTGTGTCGCAATACTCATAATACTGTCATAAAATGCTTCAGATGGGCAACAGGAGGTGTTTTGCCATAGCAGCGCTGGTGGTTTTAGAAGCGTTCACTGAATCCACTTCACAGCTGCAGGCGACATACTTTTGTTTGAAATCCTTTTATTTTAAATCCCAAACATGTAAATTGTAAATATTGTTATGGTGTTTTTAAAACAACGAGTACCATGAAACCCTTTAAAGAGGTGCATTCAATGGTGTCTGTGGCAAGATCTGAACGAGCACAAGCTATAATGATCCCCCTTCGTAACTACAGCGCTCTCTCTGACTTTAAATCAAATGATCATAATCACATCTATTCATTTGAATGTCCTAATACTAACCTAACCTTCGGGTGAGGAAATTGGCATTCGGATAGCTTTTTGCATGTGCCATGATGCCATTGACTATAGGCCTATGCCCACGCAACAGATGCACTGATGCATTTAGCAGTATTAAGGTTAACGATTAATTGATCTTTAATTTAAAGGATGGTCGGTTGTGGAAATGATCGAAAATTGACAAAATAAAACAATCAAATATACCCATGTCGTTCCGAATACATAAAAGCTTCGTCATCGGAACACAATTTAAGATATTTTGGATAAAAACCAGGAGGCTTTTGACTCTCCCATTAATTGCCAAAGAATTAAACACGGTCAAGGCCCTAAAAAGCATGAAATACAGTCAAAATAGTGGTTGAAACTATATTTTATGAAGTGAAATAAAAATAAAAGACAACAATTCGTCTCCTCTGTGTCTCTCCGCATCACCGTAGGACCATTTTGGACGCAAATGATAGTGATTAATAAATAAATTGTCATATTATGGTGGAGTAACCCTTTAATTTGTGATCTGATCAAAAACAAAAATTGCTCCTATTTCCACCTTAATTTAACACTGACCATTTGTGATCGGACCAATAAAAATATAAACATGATACCAGGTGGAATCAAGGCCAAACAGAATCATGGACTGTCTCACCTGTAAGCTTTGTAGACCAGAGTCTTGAGTGCTACTTCTTTCTGGAAGGTATGGTCCTCCTCTAGACCCTGCAGTGATGACAGCTCAGAAAGACTCTGAAGAAAGAATGCATAAAATAGTGTAAAAAGCAAAGAAACCTGAATCAAAAAAGGCATAACAGGCATAAAGTTCAGGTATATGATGCTTCATGCATTAGAAAATCATCTATCCTTTGCCTGCTAGCAATTAACAATTCCTGCTCAAGTCAGTTTCAAGAAAATTAACATCACTTTAACAATTTATAGTATTGAGTTTGATAGGCTTATTTTCCAACTCCAAGAGTTAAACGGTTGAGTTTTACCATTTTAACAAAACCATTTAGCTGATCTCTGGTTCTGGCAGTAGCACTTTCAGTGGTGCTTAGCAAAGATAATAGAACCTGATTAGACCGTTAGCATCTATCAACTCAAAAATGACCAAAGAGTTTCAATATTTTTCTTCTTTACAAATTGAAAAGTTGTGATTTTCTAGGCCAGGGTTGTCCAAACTTGGTCCTGGAGGGCCAGTTGTGCTGAAGAGTTTTGCTCCAACCCTAATTAAACCTAATTAATCAAGGTCTTTCTAGTTGGAGCTAAATTCATCACGCCCCCAGGATAGAGTTTGGACAGCCCTGTTCTAGGGCATTGTGGCTAAGGACTAATCTCTCATTCTGGAATAATAAACTTTGCTGCTGTACCACGGGTGCAGCAGGCGCAATCATATTTCAGTGCTGTTTGCACAGGGAGCATGGCTTGTAACCACAGACAATTGTGAGAGACGCTGTATTATTTCATTGCGCCTACTGCACCCATGGTATGGCAGCAAAGTTCCTTGATTCAAGATAGCCATCCCCTTGTCAGTGAACTACAGCTCTGTGTAGTAAGTGCTACTCCATTTGACAGCAGGTTATGGAGATTTACTACAAAACACAGAACAGGCTTTACTGACGATGTGCATGATCATCGCATTTAATTATTAGGAAAGCCCTAGTAAGCCCCTTAGTTTTTGTTTTGTTTTGTTATTTTACATGCATAAATGTGTCTGAACCTGCAAGATAATGTCATAGAGTCGTATGAGGTCCTGTGGTCGTGGTCCTCTCTTATTCTCATCAGTCTGTGGCTCCTTCAGTTTAGCTTGCAGCGCATGTGCCATGCTCTCATTCCTCCTCACCACAGTCCACAGCTTGATATATGTCAGGTAACTGCATAGATATGTATATCCCCAAATGTAACTGTCAGGCATTTTTATATTACCACATGATTGCCAGGCTTCACAACACAAGTAGTTTGTTATAAGTGGCTGCTGTTTTTTTCACCAGTTGTCATACTAACCTGTGCAGGTATTGCAGATTAGACACCTTACCACTTTCAGCACCTTCTGCTGCTCTCTCTCTCTGCTTCTGTTAAGGCAAAACACACAAACATATGCACAGTAAGATGGCAACACTATGTTGAGCAGATTTGTACATTTTTAATGCATTTGTTTTACATTATAGGTTTTGGAGGTCAGTGTTTGTCATTAATTAGCTAGTGTAGTGTTTCCCAACCCTCATCCTGAAGGCATACAAACAGTGAACATTTTGGATGTCTCCCTTATCTGACCAATATAGTTCTGGTCGTGGAGTCTCTACTAATGAACTGATGAGTTGATGCAGGTGTGTTTGACTAGGAAAGGTTGGAAAATGTGTAGTGTTGGTGTTCCTCCAGGAACAGGGTTGGGAAACACTGAGCTAGTCGACATATCCTTTCAACTGTTAAGAGGACTTCTGATAGCGCTGTTCAATGCATGTTCGGGTTGCTTTAAAAAGTGCTATTACAAGTAAAAAGGTGCTATTAAAAGTAAAAATAAAGTTCCTGTTTAACAACCTTATTTCAGTCTATTTTAATATAAATGGTTTTGCACCTGACTCACTCAAGCAAATACTATCATGTAATATATACAGAAAATATGAATAAAAAAAATTACTCAAGTAACAATAGTTGCTAAAAAAAAAAAAGTGGCCAAGCCAATTTCAGGCGCTAAACTTTGCAGGACAGTCGATCGCCAGGAACAGGGTTGAGCACCCCTGTGTTAGGCTAACAAACACTTGGCACAGCACTTCTTATTGCTCTTTTGTTGGTTTCTGATTGCTCCTTTTGTCTAGGACGTTCACTATTTTGCGACAGATACCATCCTGGGTGGGTTGCAGATTGAACGCCCAAAGAAATGTCCTTTAAAAGACGTGCATAACAGCTGTTGACACTTCTGACAGATGCAGTTTAAGTAAAGAGTGCCTGAGAAAAACACACTGTCCTGTTTCGGTGTCCACGGTCAGATGAGATGAGATGAGATTGACAGGTTTAATGTCAGTGTCGTTATTCAGTAATTATGTTTGTAACTTGTTATGAAATAAAATGTCTCACCTCAAAAAAGCGAACTTATCCTGTCAGATGTTACCATGTTCGTAGCTGGCATGCGGCACCGCGCTGTATATCACTTTACTTTTACTTCATGCATTGCATGCTTGTAGATTCTGCGTTTTAGAGTACCAATAAATCACATAACTGGTACTTCGTTTGTTAGCTGGGATGCATGAAAGTACGATATTAATTCTTTTCTGGAGCAGATTCCATTCATTAACAGTTCATGCAAGTACTGCATCCTATTCACCATGGTAACTGTTGTTTCCATAAACCAAATACGGACGGTACGCCTCAGCTACGCGATTCAGTTCGCCAGGCACCCGCATAGCAGCATTCGCTACACTCAGTCTGTCTAAACAGCGATGCTGCCTTTCTTGTGCGGAGGTTGTTGTCCTACTGGAGGAGGACACAATCGAGCCTGTCCCTCTAGCAGAGTTGTGGTCAGGGTTTTACAGCCCTCACTTCATCGTGCCCAGAAAGAGCGGTGGGTTGAGACCCATCCTGAAGCACAAGCTTTGAACTGGTCCCTTCCTAGTGGAGCAGCCGGTCAAGAGACTCGCTCCGAAGTAAGCGCCAAGCATACAGCTGGATTCAGGGTTGGTCCGCAGCCATCGTCCTGAGGACGTGTGCTTTTATGTCTCGATTTGCCTCGACGCAGACCCCTTTTAATAAAGCTGGTTTTGTTTGAGGATCGAGCATATCAGTACAACACCCTGTGGCCTGTCCCTCTCAAAAGCTGTTCTCTCCCCGCTGAAGCGGCAGAGGGACATCCGCATCCTAACAGTTATCTCGGCGACTGGCTGATAATGGCTCACTCTCGGGATTTGTTGTACAAGAACATGCAGGGAAATAGTGCCGGGGCAATTCAGCCTTCAGGGGCTTCAGGTCGACCAAGTAAAGAGTAAACTCTCCCCGAAAAATAAAAGAGGAGAGGATCTCTTTTTCCTCGGTATGGAGCTGGACTCGAATGCTCTGCCCGCCACTGAGCGCACAGGCCACGCCGAACTGCCTAGATACCTCAGGCACAAGACGGAGGTCCATCTCAAAAGAGGCTCCTGGGGTAAATGACAGCTCGGCCGCATGCAAACATGCTGCTGGGCTGATTCATATGAGACCGCTCACGTTGGTTACACGATCAGGTCCTTGGATGAGCAGCACCATGGCACACTCCGGACTGGCGTTTTCCCGCAGTGTAGCCATCTATTGGCCATGCCCAGGCAGTTCGTAGTCAAGGACACGGGTGCCTCGTCCACGGGCTGGGTTGCTGTATACATCGGGCAAGCAGCCAGGCGTCCAGCTGCTTTGGCATATTACATAAAAATGCCTCGAGTTGTTAGCCGTGCAAGCACGGGCCAGTCCGGATGGACAACACAGTGGTAATCGCGTACATAAAAAGATACTACGCTCCCTGTCACAACTCGCCCGACATCTGCTCCTGTGGAGTCAAGCGGGAAAAAAAAACTCTGGCGAGTTCCCATATGTAACGTCTCTGTTCCCTCCTTTTAATTTAAGGTACATTTAGAACAGATAAAAATGTGTGATTAAATTGCAATTAATTGCAACTCATTGCTTGAGTTAATTCTTGATAGTCATGCGATTAAAACTGCAATTATTTTAACCGAGGTGTTTAGTTTCTGAATGAATCCATGTTTTGAACGAATTTTTATTTGACAGTAGTTTTTCCTGTACCTAAACTGTGATAAAAAAAATAAAAATCTAACTGACTAAGTTGAATTGTTCCATCCCAAATATCTGAATTTATTCATGCACAAAAAGCTACATTAACTAAATAAAAGGAAAAATAGAAAAATCGCATCATATGACCCCCTTTAACATTACTCTCATTTTGATTGCATGCAGCAGCACAGCAATGCTTTGGCAATACAAATGCAAAAATACCGGTGTAAAATGTGTCAGTAATAGGTTTCTCACCAAATCAGTCCTGAGCTCTTCTCTGACAGCTTGGATGGTGTCTCTACACTCCGCCAGCAGGCTCTCATAAAGACGCTCCTTTGTCTCTTCATTAACTGCCTGTGAACAGTAACAGACAGAACAGTCAGGGTACCTATGCTTATTATATATTGTGTGTACAAATGTACAGTTAAATCATTACAAACTGCATTTGTCTAAAGTCAAAACAGCATTTTTTTATATAAAAGCATGTTGTGCAAACTTGTGTTACATAAGGTTAATTTGGTTGTGGTATGAAAGGTGTGTCCCTTTAAAGTGATTAAAATTGTGGATTGGTGTGCTCAAACTCTGAGTTCGGTATTTTGCATCAGTAGCTTTACCTTGGTGTGATTATTTATAGTTTAACGCCATGCCAGCAACAATGGCTAAATTCATGGCAAAAATAAAGCTTCTCAATTTCACAAACATTTCAAACACTCACTTCAAAAGCAACTACATATTATACTACATTATACTACTATAACTACATTATATACGAAAATATATATAGTGTTTTAAAAACAAGAGTGATAAGAACAATTATATTGAGTCTTTTAACTTAATGTATTTGTTTTAACTAATGTGCTTTGGGTAAATCGTGCCGTAGTGCAAGATTACTCAAGATTATTATTACTTAGACTGTAATAATTAACATTATATTATTATGAGTAGACTTTTTGTGAAAGCCTAAACTCAGACTTCTAGACTTCTTATATGATATCAAATTAAGCGAGTAAAATGGAGTTTTATTGTATTATCTATAGTCAAAGAGGGCAAAATGAGAATGACAGACCTGTGTGAGCACAGAACAAGTTTCTGAAGCATTCCCTGTTCTAGCAGAGACTAGACTAATTAAGAAAAAAAAAAATATTAAAATGGCATGAGAATGGCAAAGGCTTGAGCCATTTCTTACCAAACATAATGAAAGAAACATTTGAATAAGGAGCAAAGCATAGAGTTAAAAAACAAACAATACTTTAAGAACACCATGAGAAACAAATATGAACACACACACACCCCCACAGAGAGCTGAGGCCACACCTAAACAACACCTTGCATGACTAACTGCAACTGGATGAGCAAGAATTTCTGTGAAAGCAAGACCAAGTGTTGGAAAAAAAAGAAGGGCAAACGGTCGAAGCTTAAACAGATGAAACACAAGGAGCACAGTTCCTGAGAACTGTTATCCTATAGAGAATGCAGTCTGGTTCAGATGGGACAGCATACCACAGGCGTAGGTATGGCATGCTCAGTGGTGAGGTGTGGCCTGGGTGGGAAAGATACCAATAACGATTTACTGTTTAGAAGATGGAGTGAGAGCATCTCCATGAGAAGAGCACACAACACTTCATATTAGAGCTGCACAATTCTGGATTAAACGGAATTACATTTGCTAACAATAAAGATCACGATTCTCTTATGATTAAGATTTAGCCCAAAAACATAAGGTTATCAAACAGCAGTAAAATAAGACATAATACTCTTTGCTTTATTTTTCAGTACACTTCTTTAAATGTAATGTAATAATGCAAAAAAAAAAAAATAAATAAATAAAAAAATAAAAACACCATTAAACTAATATATATATATATATATGTGTGTGTGTGTGTGTGTGTGTGTATTTTTTTTTAAATTTTTTTTTATTTATTGTATTGTTTGTTTAGTCATTTTTGATGTGAATTGATGTGAAATTATTATACATAGTTATTTTTATTAGTTATTATTAGTGTCCCTTTGAAATCTAACATTTCATACTTGTACATACTTTACAAGTGATGTTTAACAAAAAAGTTGATTTTATAAACAACATTCTTAAACATAATAGTTTATTGAGAAAGATTTTAGTGTTTGTAATACAAATAGTCAAATTATTAGCCCTCTGATGTTAATAGTCAATAGTGATTCCCTTTTGCTTGATAACAGCCTTAAGTCGTTTGCTGTAGTTTTCAACAAGTTTCAAGCATGTCTCCAGAGGACTGACAGCCCATTCTTCCTTAGCAAATCTCTCAAGCTCCTCCAGATTTGTTGGCACAAACTCTGGACTTTAGTGTGCCACACATCTTCACCAGACATGAGGTATGCTTTGGGTCGTTAACATGCTGGAAGACAAAATGTCGACCCAAACCAAATTTTCTTCCAGACTGTCTGATTTTGTCTTTTAAAATATTTTAGTCTTCCTTTTCCATGTTTCCTACAACCCCGACGAGATTCCCAGTACCAAACGCACAAACAACCCCACAGCATTATACTCCCACCACCATGTTTCACTTTGGGAACTGTGTTCTTGGGGTTGAATGCCTCTCCCTTCTTTCTCCAATCATAGGCAACATCTCTATGGCCAAAAAGCACTAGTTCCCTCATCGAGTCGGTTCTTTGACATTACGTACTTTCACATGACTTTGCTTGAAATACTGAAGCCTGATAGAATCACTCTATTGCTTTGCAATAGCCAACGGCGTCTGAGCATCCGCTTGATTGGCTGTCATAACCACTATATAAGCGATGCCGGGCGCCAAATTATTTTTAGAATATTTTTCCTTCACCTAAGCCTGTTTTCGCCATTGATTTATGCAACTAGAGAAGAAAACGTGGATAAAGATCCCCTCCTGTGTTCCGGCGGACTTCAAGAATTTGGAAAAATGTCTCTATGCTGCATGTGTGGTGGGCCCATTGATTTTCCAGATGCGCACAAGGATCGTGTGTTGTGTTTGGGCCGCGGCCATGCAGAGGCGGCACAGGACGGATCAGATTTGCCAATCAAGATTCTTTGCGCGAGGCTGGCTGTTGTGTGAAATGGTGGACCGCTGGATACTGCATCTCCCCCGTTTGCCGCCCTCGAGCCACAGACTTGCAGACTGAAGATCACCCCCCTCCTGGAGGCCCTTCTGAGGCCGGTCTGGCATCTAAGAATATTGATAAGGGAATTGGACAGAACATGGGCAGCCTTGTAGTTCTGCACCACCAACTCGGAGTCGCAGTAGAGGCTTTCTCTGAAAATTATACGGAGGCTCTGAAGCAGTCAAAGATTCTGCTTCCCAAGCGATCTAACGCCCCTCCCAGGTCTAGATCCAGGTCCTCTTCAGCTCAGCGTCCGGCCGGATATGCTGGTCGCACTCCGCCAGTGAGCGCGAGTGTGCAGCGCGAGCCTGAGCTGCCGCTTCGTCAGAGGCAGTTTAAGCAATCTGCAAAAAGAGCGTGTTCTCTCGAGTTCACTCAGCAGACAGAAGACAACCCTGAGAATGTGTGTTTAAAGGTTATGTTGAAACCAATGTGTTCTGTTCCAATAAACATAAAACATTACATACCTCATCAAAAGAGCTCTTTTCCTCCCCTGACGGGTGCCCGCAATATAAGAAAAACCTCCCCCTTTGGGGATGTTTGGCGAAATATAAGCTCGGGACATCCCGAGATTCCAGATGCAAATGTCCCCACGCTCACGTCAGCTGTTGCTTGCTTGAGCAAAAATATTTTGCCGTCGACTGGGAACAGTCCTCGCTGCAGCAAATAACGGCATCTCCATTAGCGATCCACCAACAGTACACGCGTGGGCAGAGCTCCCGTCGGTGTCAGATCTTAAGCACTATAAAGCGCGGCTACCCTCTTGAGTTCGCTCGCAGAGCACCCCACTTCAGCGGAGTGATTATGTCAGAGGTGTCAGATCTCCTCCCTCCTAGCCAAACAGGCAGATAGTCCCCGAAGAGCAGATGAAGTGCAGGCTATTAAGCCGTTATTTCCTAGTCCCAAAATAAGACAGTGGCATGTGCTCCATTCTAGATTTGAGACTTCTAAAAGTGCACGCAAAACATGCTTTCAAGATGATTACAGTCAAGCAGATCCTTGCACACATTCAGCCCGGGGACCATTTCATAGCAGTGGATCTGAAAAGTGCTTATTCTCACATACCGATATCCCCTCATCACAGACGCTTCCTGCCATTCACGTTCGAGGGAGTTGCATACCAGTTAAAAGTTTTACCCTTCGGGCTGGCCCTGGCCCCCTGTATGTTTATGATGTGCATGAATGCAGCGCATTTTTGACCCATTTTATGTCTATGCTCAAAAGTAGGACTTACAATTGAAAGGCTGAACAGTTTGATCTTCACAAATTTGAAATAAAAAAAGTAGTTAAACTTATCAAGACAATGACAGTAGAACACACTTCAGGACTAGATTTGAGGAGCTCTGACATACGACATAGGAATTTGTTGTTATTTTCTGTTTATTTCAGTTGCTTTTGAATGGATGCATATAGGGGGAAAAATTGACCCACAAACATCACAAACATTTCTGTAATCATATTTCACAACACATCAGCATGTTGAAACTTTGCATGCATGTTCCTGAACCTGAATAATTTGCCCATGAACCGTACAGTATAAATATGTGTACAGTTACACCCCTATCTCACATTTATTTTTGCGTGCCCTTCGACAAATTTGTTCACGCGTCATTCAAGAAGATTTTGGGTTATTTTGTTACGTTTATTTATAGTGTTAACTAATAAAGCGGATACATCTTAGCTGATCACAGTTTTTAATGAAAGAAGGATAAAAGTCACTTCTATCATAGTCAGCACCACATGCACATACAAAAAGAATTGAGAATGAGTGGGTTTACAGACCTGCATGATGGCAGCTTCATTGTCTGCCAGACCTAGCAGGAAGATTCTGGCCTTGTCAATTTTGACAGGCACTGTACGACCTCTCCACTCAACCTCACTCATTACAGCTGCCTGCTTAGCTCTAGTCTGAGTAATCAGTGCCTGAGAGACAGAAATAGAGAATACAAATGTAAAGATTTTGAACACGCTAATGCAACTTACTAAATTTTAAGAAAGTGCAGGTTAAAATAAATCCATTTGTAATTTTCTGAAAAAAATTAAATTACAGAGTTTAGTAAGACATGTTTTGTTATGCCATTTTGTCCTAGAAAATGCAAAAGGTTTACATAATATATTAGATTAATATATCTGGACTATCAAAATCCTTAAAACAGGAACAGAGCTGCAAAGACAAAACCCTGACCTCCAATTTTTCGGCCATCAAGCCACCACCTCCTCCTGCACTCAGTCTCATCTGCATGAGGTCATTTATAGCATTCTGGTCACCTAGAAAAACACAGCAAAATGTATATAAGCAAAATGGCTGTGGTCTGTAGAAAGTCGTCAAAGTATGCATGAAGGTTAAAACAGATGTTAAAACAGATTTCCAAAGATCCTTTACTGCTAGTCTTTCATTCAGTGGAAAGAACCGAAGAAGCTACGTATTTCCAGTAATGCAGGTACAGAAAGTTTGGTAGTTGCTTTTTAAAGAGAACAAAGCCACATGGAAAATATATATAGTGCCCCCAATGATTTGCACAAAGCCATAAAATGTGGACGGACCCACAAAGGAATCATGGAATCCAGTCATCAAAATTTTCTGTATAAATAAGAATGGGATGGGGTTGGGGGTTGTCAATTCATACGTCCTTTTTATTGTAAAATAATAAAATTATAATAAAGTAATGATTTTCAAGTTATTTTATGAACTGAATTAATGCATGGGAATGAGCAAAAAAAGGAAACAGGTAAGTAAACCAACATTTTAGCAGTTGTTAAGTGTGTTTTTACACACTAGAAATGTCAAGAAATCAATTAAAAAGCCTTTATTATGCATTTCAATAGCAGTCAACAATAAAACAAAATGTAGAAACAAAACGTAGATGTAGCTTGTTCTCAGTCGAAGGAGACTGACCTTGCAAACACAGAACACTCTCCTAATGTTAGTGCTTAGTTCTTTTTAGGTTTTACATTTTGCAACTGTTAAATAACATTGCAGGAAGGTTATTTGTAAATAACCAAAAAATAACTTCTACAGAACGTTCCCTAATGGTTAGGGCTGTCATGATTGTGAAATTTGGCTGACAATTAATTGTCTAATAAATCATATAGATTATGAATTAGTTTTATTGCTTTGACATTTCATTCTCATGC
Organism: Enteromius paludinosus; assembly: GCA_032361165.1. NCBI lineage: Eukaryota > Metazoa > Chordata > Actinopteri > Cypriniformes > Cyprinidae > Enteromius > Enteromius paludinosus. The sequence continues at coordinate 1,785,869 of JAUMHQ010000105.1, read as the reverse complement.
AAGTTCTTGTTTTTTAATTAAATAATATTCACACATTGCTGTGATTATTTAAAATTAAATATTTTTCAAGTTTTTCCTGGCAGGAAGTAAATATAAATACCCACAACACACAAAAGTAATTATTTAATTAATGTATCTTTCAAAAACTACAACTTCATCAGAAATAAACAATAAAGTATCCATAATCAACAGACTGTAAATATTCCCAAAATAAAGTCATTATGCACATATTACAAAAAACTGAAATATAAATATAATTAAATGAAAAAATGTATTTAAATGCTGTTTCCACAAGGGATGCTCATTTTAACTGTTAACCGACCGATTTGAAGTTTAACCGGTTAATACAATCAGTTAAACGGTTTAAAAGGTAATTGTATTTATTCATTTATTTTAGTATTTTACCTACTCAGTCTATATAAAATTGCGTTGACAAAAAATAAATAAATAAATAAAAAAATTTGCATTTTATTGGCCACATTCACACAGCAGCAGAATCCAGTTGTTGAGTACAGGGAGTGACAAGCGGGTTCTGTAACGGAACTCACGCGGAACACACACATTGTTTGAACGGAACAGGAACGCGCGCTTCTACCGGGTGTTACGTGTTTTTATGTGTGTTTTGGGTAACTTATAGTGATGGAGAAATGAGCTGCGTGTCATCTGAAAGTTTTATTAGATCTCATCAGTTTTCCACCAGAGCCGCTCTCGTCAGTTTTGTGTTCTGTGAGCGATTCATATGCTCTGCTTTCCGCGCAAAGCTGCTGTCGGTTGATGAAGGTTTGATGAAAGAACTCGCGCTTCATGGACTCCTGTCATGTCAGAAATTAATAATATTACTATTTTTAACGGGTCACAGGTGCTTATCCTTTGAATTCAATTCTCATGTAAAATAATGTTGTCAGTTAACTGTTAATAATTGGTTGAGCGAGCGTTGGTTTTCGGTCACGAGAAATAACCGAAATGAGCATCCCTAGTTTCCACTGTATTGAATGGCTGCATTTTCTTTGCATTATAGCACGTTATACTGTCAGTTAAGAAGCGCCATCTGATACAGTCTCGTTTATACTCGTCTACACCGGATGTGAGCGGTGCAACAAAATACAATAGAAACTATTCTGCTGTCTATACTGGATACGACACGACACATTTCCAACAGAAAACTAATGCTGCATTCTATATAACACAATACAATATTTATTTTAGTGGTGGGCCGTTATTGGCGTTAACGTCCTGCGTAAAAATTTTTTGGTCGTTAATCCATTCACTGTTAATCTTTTATCTATAATCTAGCAGAGTTAAATTTATCTATATTGAAAATAAAAACTGTAGAAATAGGCTACAGTCAAGATCTTGAAGAACCACCAAGTGTTTATTTTAGAAAGTGAGAACTTAAGGCTACTGTAGGCCATCTTTCCCAAATAGAGTAACAGAGTAACATAAAATTAACATAAAATTATTCCAAACTAAGAGGGGTCAGGCAGACCAACACACATCATATCAGCTTTATGGGATTTAGCCTCTTAATACACTGATTACATTTTATAATTGGCAGCAAAATGTAAAACTTGTTACACAAAAAGGACAAATCTCTGGCAAGTGTTTTTTTCTGTTATTATTAATGAACGTCTGATGTAGTTGAGGAACTAACTACATCAGATCCAAAATATAAAATAATGTAAGCTACTGTAAGCTAATGCCGTCCTTCCTAAATAACAAGGCAGAGAAACAAGGAGATAGTTACCAAGCAGATGAACTTGAGATGGGAAGAGGTTACATAGGCCCAGGCTACTTTTAAAATGTAGCCTTTTTTAATATATTAAAATTAAACAATTGGCCACAAAACGTTTCAAACCAAAACATGCTGGGCCTAGGCCTACTAACACAGAGTACAAAATCCTTCAGGTAGCAGAGCCTGTCAGGAAACATTTTTTGAAGGAGATTTACCGCTAATCAAAGAACCGGATTTACTGACGAGATGCGCATAATATGTCGTTCGATATATATCGCCAATGTGGAAAAAGTCGCGCGGGTAATTTACGTCAAGTGATCGGCTTTTTTGATCGGTGCTTTTGGGGTTCGCCGATCAAGCTATTTTTAGCTAATACCAGCCGATCATGATCGGTGGCCGATCAATCAGAGCATCACTACTATTCACAAAGTTGGGTTGGTAGCTGGGTCTATACTACTCAAGCTATGATGACTTTCACCTTGATATTTTAGCGTGGATGTATACCTAGCCGAATTGCACTGTAGCCCTATTCGGACAGGACTAGTTTTCTAAACTACTGTACGTGTGAGCTTAGATTCTTATCACCTGTCGTCTGTGATTTTCATGTACCATTTCAGATGGGACTAACACCTCTGTGTTTATTACAGAGGTGAGGGTCTGTTTTGTACATTCAAGGATTCTTTATTGTCATACCAGTACACTTCCATGTTTTGGTACGAAATTAGGACCCCAGGTCCCTTTTAAGCCACATAAATAACAGAGTAATATAAATTAAGGGATAAATATGATCCCTTATATGAGATCACGCGTGCATTGCTATAGTCATTCAGATTGATAACAATTAGTATAATCACAAATACCATGGTGAAGCTAAATGGCTAGTATAGCAAAACCATGTTAATGTGTGGTTACTTTAGTTCAACTATTATAATAATTATTTGTAGTAAACATGTTCAATTTTAATAATTAAAACATGTAATCGAGTGCAGAAATTAACTTGAGTAATCTTACCTGGTTCTAATATTACAATAGTCAGTCTTAACAGTTTACGTGAACTGGCTTGTTATTTGTATTTATTTATTTATTTTATATATCAAAATATATTAAACGTGCGTGCGGTAAGGGGATCTATGGCATATTGCGTCGGCCAAAACACACAAGGAAACACATTGTGAAAAATAATCACAAACATTGCATTCGCATTCTAGAATTATCACAGAGGTTGCGAGAGAAAAACACAGACATGGCAGATTCGGATGGGATTAAAATCACCAAGTACGTCTGTGAAACAAAACATTCTTTAACGACCCCCTGTAAAACTAGTCCCGTCCAAATAGAGCTTTACTTTTAGTCATTATTTAGGAAGCACACATATTCTGAATGCCTTTGGCAGAATTCAAATGAGCCATTTTAATCCAGATTATTTTCAAAATTAATGCCCACCCCTAATTTATTTATAAAACACATTTAAAAACAACCAAGGTTGACCATCTTCAGGTGAGACCATAAGTTTGTGGTGTTAGAGCTTTTCACAGCTATTTCTCTTTTACACATACGACATATTGACGTGTCAACGTCCTTCAGTTTTCTATTTTCATCTTGTTTGAGATCACACCAATTTCATTTGACATGTTCTGTGAATGTTCCCTGAACTTAATTCACTCTTGTTGACCCAACCATTGCAATACAGACTGGTGCCTTTGTGCAGAGTTTTGTTGCGTTTTCTGCATTTTTATAAAAATGGAAGGACCTGGTAGAGTTTAAGCTTTAAATGTTTTGTTATTTTGAACATCTAAATAAAAGAGTTTATGCAATATAAAATGTTTGTTTAGATTTTTTGGATTACCATTGTGGTGAAGAGTGGAGCTTATGCTTAGGTTGTCAGTAGCTGCCACAGACATACACACACACAAACACGATTGTTTGACTGTGAGGGGTAGAAACGCTGACCACATAGACTGTGTAAGTCACATACTCGTCTGATATTTTTTTTATCGTATGGGAACATAACAGACATCATAATACTGCTAAACACTACATCTGAAGCACACATGTAATGATCAAGTAAATGTTCTCATCACTGGCATTAGCACATAAGCACTTATGCTGTAGCCATAGCCTAACAACAAGGTCTATACATCACCATAATGGTAACCTCAAAAATTAACAAACAAACTCTTTTAAATGTCAAATACAACTGAACAACAAACTATAAAATGTCTTTCCTTTATTGGGTGGTTGTTCTGCACGCTTGATAAATAGACTACAGCTGGTTCAAAATGCAGCATTCAGAGTCCTTACTAGAACCAGGAAGTATGAGCATATTAGCCCAGTTCTGTCAACACTGCACTGGCTCCCTATCAAACA
>JAUMHQ010000105.1:1763060-1773629 GCA_032361165.1 Enteromius paludinosus | reverse complement strand
TATCTCAGCAAAGCAGAAGTGCTCACTGTCACACATTTAGACTGATTTGTGAACAATGTTTGAGAGAAATGGTAATATTGTGTATCTGGTATGAATTTTAGATCTTTAAGTCCATCTCATGAAAAATCTGAGCAGAAACAAAGGTGTTGTGTTTATATTTTTGTTGAGTATATATAAAACAGTACAGGACATTTTGCCTCCATATTTAAATGAGGCTAAATTAGATCTATTCTGATAGCCTTAATCCATCACTGAAAAACTCTCATGATTTTGTTCTTTTTTTCCAATGTTACAATACAATTAGGATATTATTACTTGATAAATATCACACACTCCTTGCTCATTTACTCTCTCCATACGAAGATGTCCAGTTCGTCACAGTGTCAATTAATATTGTACAAATTTACCACAGCCACGAGATGTGATTAACATACCTATCTGCGTTGAGATCTCAGATTCTTTCTTTTAATTTATCCTTAAATTTGGACTTTTCTAAGTCAAAATTCTTCTTTTGAACATGTTTAAAATCACCAGTAACCTGCCACACACTCGTCAGTTAGAGTTTTTCACCACGCTGCTCACGACTCGGGCGCAGCTTTAAACTGCGCACGTGGTGTTGACTGCCAACCTGAGGCTTATATAACATCAACTAACATCATTTATAAATAAATGAGCAATTTGTTATTTAATTTTCTAAATTAAGTATTATTTCTATATACATATATATATACACACACACATATATACATATATAAATATATATATATATATATATACATTCATATATATATATATTTTTTATTTTTTTTTATCGTCCTGCGGGCTGGATTGGACGCCTCTGTGGGCCGTATTTTTGTCACCACTGTAGTAGGGCATCTCTACAGAGTGTATACTGGGCACTCATGAGGTCTGTCTTTTACTATGGATGCATTGCTTATATGTCAGCAGCAGAAACAAACCTCAAACAATTGGATGTACTGCAAGCACAAGCCTGAAGAATCTGTAGTGGATCATTTTAAATCGCCGGTATCATCCATGCAGTTGGAAATGGGAGAAATGTCTTTAGGTATAAGACGAATGAAGTTAATGTTGGCCTATTGGGTGAAGATCCAGGGACATAGTGCCTCACAGGGTTTCTGATCATTTATCAGTCTATGCTACAGAACTTTTGGCAATTTTACTGGCTCTGCAGTGGACAGAGGAAAAGCAAATTAACAATATAGTCATTTCATCTGATAGCTACTCAGCACTGGAAAGCATAAAATCAGGCAGATCATCTTTTAGGATGGACATAATTAATGAAATATTCCATAAATTGTATAATATTAAGCTTATGGGTATATCAGTTCAATTTATTTGTGTTCCTGCTCATGTTGGTGTGGCAGGAAATGAAAAGGTGGATATTCTGGCTAAACAAACTTTAAAACTAAAGCAGATAGATTTACAAGTTCCATTAATTAAACCAGTAGTTAATGTGTTCATCAGGAAGTATGCAGAATCAGTATGGCAAATGCACTGGGATGATATTGAAACAGACACGTATATAATATTCAACAACAAGTTGGTCCTGGGAGAAGGGAGAGCAGGAACCGAAATGAAGAGAATATTATGACAAGCATCCAACTGGAGAATGTAATCACTGTAATCAACAAGAGACAGTTGAACATGTAATACTTCACTGCAGGAAATATAATAATGAAAGAAGTTATTTTATTCAGTCATTAATTAATGTTGAGCACAAATACTTTTCCATAACAGGTATACTAAAGGAAAAAGCAATATATGACACCATTATTAAAATTATTAAATAAACGAAATTAAGTAAAAGAATCTAGTCAGTTTTTATTTATTTGAATTTTATTTAATTGTTTATATATTTTGAATTCTCACTCATCTGTCGTAGTATGTCAATCCTATAAGCATGTATTCTGTCCACACTCCAGTCCACTCGGTGGCGGTAATGCACCTACAAGTTGGTTTGCCAACCGCCAATAAACACCAAAGAAGAAGACGACGACGACGAAGAAGAATAAGCAGTTGTTGAAGTTGTAAGTTAGTAATAACTTAGAGCTAAATGCCAACGGCCTTAGAAGAAGAATTTTAACACGCTCGCTGAACAGGCATAAAAGTTTCTACCGAATAAATTGTGTGAAAACAACACAGCTCATCTCATGCGACGTTAATTTGGAGAATATATGATGCTGCTTTTTCATTTAACGTTATACCTGCCAACTGCTAGCGATTGAGCCCTTCAGGAAAATGTTCCTTTACTGCATCAAAAGGCGTCTCCAGCTTTTAGGCGAAAGGATATCTCGATATCAGCGGACTATATCTAATTACAATACTCGTGATGACAGCTGTGATAAAACCAGCCTTCTGATGCAGCTTTGCGCTGACCGTTATTACATTTCTCCTGAATCTTTCCACACTAGAACCTGTACATATGGACCTTTAGGAACAGGATTGAAGAAAAACATTATCGAACAGTGGACTACAGCAATACGCTCAAGAGCATATGTGTTTGGGATCACTACTTCAGTGCAAAATAGAATGTGTGAGGAATCTGTCAGGATTGTTAATGTAGAGACCCTTCAAGAAATACTTCACCAAGAACGTATAACTGAAAAAGAAGCGTCTCAAAAGATTCAAACACTTATACAAGACAGTGTGTCTATTCGGACTAGTCTCCTGCAGGGTGAGTGTAGTAGACCGTTCTACACTATTCTTTTGTTTATAGTGTAAGTACAGGAATAAAAATAAAACATGTGTCCATCAAGGTGCTTTGCAGCAGTATATTCAGGCTTTGGAGCTTGTGAATAGGACATTACCTTTCGGATTGGCAGAGGTAGGTCTGTGCCATCATTCTGATAGTCAGCAGAGACATTCGTCTGGATGGTGAGTCTTTTGTTTGATCAGTTGTGTTCTATTAATTAAATAAACTTAAATAAACTTTACTAGACTCAATGTAATAACCAAGATGAAACCATGTAAATTACTAATCATGTAATTGCTTTGCCTCTCATATGACTGTAAATGTAACATTTTCAATAATGTCCATTAGCTCATTGGAAGTAACGGAATCATCTTTAGTTTGGTTCTGTTCTCCTCGGACTTCTTCACAGTGGATGGACTACTGGGCTCATCAAAGACTGCAGTGGTGGAGGAAGGTATGGCAGCATGAACGAGGGTGAAATGTGCTCTGATAACTAGAGTGCCATGCCATTCTTAACAAAATAAAATGTACTTTATGTAACATTTACATTGCATGAATATAACTCAGTGTACTCTTTTATATTATATTGTGTGTAACTAATACTTACTAAACTTACTAAAACTTAGACATCTTCTGTAAGAATTGAAAATGTATGCAGCAAAATATTACAAATTTTATAACTAGCTAAACAATGCAGATATAAGGTCATTCTGTGTCAACTCAATCAGGGGGCTCAAATTTTTGATTTTGCTAGTATTTTTTCTAAAGAAAGATTAACATGTTTAGTGATGAGAGCCAAAATATTGTTACGTGCTCCCTCCAGGAACAGGGTTGGGAAACTATATGCTATATGCTATAGAGGGTGCAACACATTTACGCACAAATCAGTTCATACAAAGATATTTGCAATTGAAGAGCGCAGGGTTACCCCGCCCCTGCGTTAAATATTGGTTACGCATTAATCTGAAAAAATTAATTGCATGCTTTAACGTGCTAATTTTGACACCACTAATAAAAATGTCTTAGGATGGAGGGCGTTCAGAGTATGAACTGATTCGTGCGTAAATGTGGATTTCTTATCTCTTTGCTCACCCTATAGGACCAGCCACTAGTCGACATGCGCCATGGCAGAACACTAAAGTCGACTAGTCAGTGTAACCCCTAATATACACACAAATTTCGTGTGTTCAAACAATGCACGTGCTTTATATAGCCTGTATCCTTTCATTTCAAAGCGTGAAATAAACTATATGCATGCAATGTCTTGTGTCAGTTAAGCTACTAAAAAGACGATTAAAGCTGCCTTAACATTGCAACATTGGTGTAGTGCAAGTATGTACTTTATTGAACTCCTTCTGTAGTTTGCTTTAGGTCCTTCTGACTTCAGCATGTGCAATGTGATGGATGAGGAACTGAAAGGAGGTACATCCCATGGTGTTAAAATCCTCTATAAGTTCCCCTGGGGCTCAGAGACTTTGGAGACTGTGAGGAGCCTAGGGAACACACTACTGCTAAAGACTCACCAAGGAGCTTGTACAAAAGTTCAGGTCAGAGCAAACTTACTTTGTTTAATATGTATGTTAGTTTGTCAAATCAATTTGCGCAATTTTGCTAATGTACATATTAGGGATGCTCATTTTAACCGTTTAAGCGTTAACCGACCGGTTTGAGGTTTAACCGAATAGTACGGTTTAAAAGGTCATTTTATTTATTTATGTATTTATTTCAGTATTTTACCTACTCATAGCCAATATAAAATTTTGTTGACAAAAAAAAAATTGCATTTTATTGGCCACATTCAGCAGCAGAACACAGTTGTTGAGTACAGGGAGTGACAACCGCGTTCTGTAACGGAACTCACCGGAAAATGTTCAGGACTCGCAACAGCGTTCGAGGAACACATGCGCCGTGTGAACGGAACAGGAACGCACGCTCTGCTGCACAAACACGCTTCTACCGGGTGTTACGTGTTTTAATGTGTGTTTTGTGTAACTTCTAGTGATGGAGAAATGAGCTGCGTGTCATCGGAACGTTTTATTAGATCTCGTCAGTTTTCCACCGGAGCCGCTCTCGTCAGTTTTGTGTTCTGTGAGGGATTCATATGCTCCACTTTCCGCACAAAGCTGCTGTTAATATTATTTTTAACGTGTCACAGGCGCTAATCCTTTGAATTCAATTCTCATTTAAAATAATGTTCTCAGTTAACCGGTTAATAACCGGTTAATAATCGGTTAGCAAGCGTCAGTTGTAGGTTATGAGAAATAACCGAAATGAGCATCCCTAGTACATATATTAGTGCTGGGCAAAAGTGTATTTTTTATTTTTTTTACAGCATGATTTTTCTGTGATTATGCAAAGATTTCAATAATGAATTCAAAAGTAGTGTATTGTGCACTTTCATCATTTAAATGTATTGCTATATGAGCAAAAGTGCAATAACATTTGGTTTGCAAAAACTTTAAACAAATAGGGTGCAGCAGTATTGCTTTTACATACAGGCAGCTTAAGCATTTCTTGTAAATCTCAACTTATAACATTAATTAAATTAAATTGAATACAAAACTAAAGCTATTTGCCACTGCCATGGCATTGATGTTTTCATTAACGAGTCCAGAGCCTCAGTCATAACATTATAACAGGCACCTTCTGAGTAGAAGCCTTAAATTTCTTTGGATTTTATTACTAATCTGTGTTTACATTGCTCAAAATATCCCAGCTGAAGTTAATGAGGAAATTATGTGACTGATCTCTCAAGTCTCCGCTAACAAGGGTATAAGGATGATGTATTATATACACTGCTAAAAAAAATAAAGGGGACGCTTAAACAAAACAATGTAACTCCAAGTCGATCACACTTCTGTGAAATCAAACAAAAAAGACAGTCTACAACCAACGCAAGTCGCTCAGGTAGTTCTGCTCATCCAGTATGGCACATTAATGCGAACTGTGGCAAGATGGTTTGCTGTGTCTGTCAGCATAGTGTTCAGAGCATGGAAGCGCTACCAGGAGACAGGCCAATACATCAGGAGAAGTGGAGGAGGCCGTTGGAGGGCAACAACCCAGCAGCAGGACTGCTACCTCCCCCTTTATGCAAGGAGGAACAGGAGGAGCACTGCCAGAGCCCTTCAAAATGACCTCCAGCAGGCCACAAATCTGCATTTGTTTGCTCCAACGGTCAGAAACAGACTCCATGAGGGTGGTATGAGGGCCCAACGTCCACAGGTGGGGGTTGTGCTTACAGCCCAACACTGTGCAGGAAGTTTGGCATTTTTCCAAGAACAACATGATTGGCAAATTGCCACTGGCACCCTGTGCTCTTCACATATGGAAGCAGGGTTCATATTGAGCACATGTGACAGACGTGACAAGAGTCTTGAGATGCCGTGGAGAATGTTCTGGCTGCCTGTAACATTCTCCAGCATGACCAGTTTGGCAGTGGGTCAGTTATGGTGTGGGGTGGCATTTCTTTGGAGGGCCGCACAGCCTTCCATATGCTCGCTGGAGGTAGCCTGACTGCCATTAGGTACCAAGAGGAGATCCCCAGACCCCTTGTGACACCGTATGCCAGTGCAGTTGGCCTTGGGTTCATCCTAATACAAGACAATGCTAGACCTCATGTGGCTGGTGTGTTTTAGCAGTTCCTGCAAGATGACGGCATTGATACTATGGACTGGCCCGCCCGTTCCCCAGACATGAATCCAATTGAGCGCATCTGGGACATCCTGTCTCACTCCATCCACCAACGCCACATTGCACCACAGACTGTCCAGGAGTTGGTGGATGCTTTAGTCCAGGTCTGGGAGGAGATCCCTCAGGAGAACATCCGCCACCTCATCAGGAGCATGCCCAGTGTGACTTCAAATCCAGACTTCCATGGGTTAATAAATTTGATTTCCATTGATAATTTTTGTGATTTTTGTTGTCAGGAAATTCAACTATGTAAAGAACAAGTATTTAGTAAGAATATTTCATTCATTCAGATCTAGGATGTTTTTTTTTGTGTTCCCTTTATTTTTTTGGGCAGTTTATTACATTGAGTGCACAAGCATAAAAAAACCAGTGTGTTTTATAATTTAATATTTTCACACAGACAATAAATTTGCAGTTTCTAAATATGCATTTTTTTGGACTTGTGAAACATCATTGCCCAAAATCCAGCTAATTTTCAAAATATTACCGTTGTGTCGTGAAGTGTAGTTTTAAGAGTTTTTCAGCGAAGAATGTTGTTGTTTAAAACTCAGATCTGAGGTTTATTTATAAAGATAGTGCCTATTTGATAGGCGAGTGCGTACAGTGCTTATGTTTTTGCTTAGAGCTGCCTCAAACTCATCTAGTTCTTCTGACATTTGCCACTGGCTCTGTTAAGTCTCTGTAGTGATTTAAAAAAAAGAGATACAATTTGTTTTGGGTAACATTATATTTTAACAGGCATTTGTGGTCTCATGCTTTTATTTATTGCTGGTCATATAGTTGTGGCTAAGCACAAAGTTATATTTAACTTTATACATTTTTATTTTTAACTTGACCGTAGTACAATGCTTACTTTGTTTGTTTTTGTCTTTATTTCCTCTTAAATAGGGCTCCATGAGTCTTACTAAAATGTAAATCATGTTTTTTTTAATGGGGATTTAGATCCCACAATTCTCTTGCACGATTCTAATTTTTCGAAGACGTTTATTCCATTCAAGTACGAAGTACTCTTTTCATTTAGACCCCTTAAAGTGAAATGGAAAAGTTGTGTTTGTGTGTATATATATTTTTTAGGGGTGTAACGGTTCGGTTCGATACGATACAATGGTGTCACGTTTCAGTATGTTTTTTTTCATACAGCAAAACCAATTAAAAAAAAATTATTTTAGTTATTTGCACAATTGTATTTTTTAAAACTAACATAAAAGTATGTTCACATGCAACGCGTTTTGCGTGCACAAGCTCTTTATTTTCAACAGAGCTGCGCAATTTAAAATCAAAAACAGAAATTATTCTGTAACTGACAGCGCTTTGTAGCGTAGTGCTACATCTGAGACTAAATGTACACCTAGTCAGAGGTAGGTGTAAAGTAAAAAATTATTGATTTGCTCCGACATTATTCATTTTTAGGATTCATGTCTGTTTGTTAATTATTACAACAGACTCTGTGTTGGCTCCATCTCCAAAACCATTATTTTTCAGGAAATAAAAAAAAGTTATTAAGCATTGTATGCTGAAAGATGGGACATTATATTGCTTTCATATGCTGTTGTGTACCAACATGAACACAACATTTCCCCATTTTATCGGAGATACAAGATTTATAACTTTGAGAGGGAGATTATACGCTGTCATTGAAATGAATGGTACGGATACAGACGTCGATGCTACCAGCAGTGTTCAACAAAGTCTGCGGTCGCATTGAATCTTTTGACAAGAGACAATGCTTTACAACCTACTCAAAGCTAACGATTGCAGTTACATACATCTTCCTAAACTGTATTTTAAACGTTAAAGCAATGATTGATGCATAACAAAAATAAAATAAGACAATGTCTTTAGGCGGACATTAATCTGCACGCAAAGAAAATGAAATTAAAATAGTTCAGTTTTGTGTTTAATGACAAAATCATTAGATTTAAATTTGTTTTTTTACTAAGATAAATAAGAAAAAGTTTGGAGTATTTTTTGTTTGTTAAATATAAGTTTTTGTTTATAAAGTAGGCTACTGACCCTGGGCCATCAGCAGTCAATGATCAGACACTATGTTTGATCACTTTAGGCTTCTCAAACCACCATGACTTGTCTAAAATCAAATATATACCTACTTCAAGAGTTTGCTCTTCCTTATATTATAATCAAGAAGGATAAACTTTAGCGTATTTGGCGTGCTGTCCGGGGGAGGCGAGCCGGTAGGACGGCGGACAACGAACCCTAGAGGCTTGAACCCTAGCTAGGGTTACAGCTCGGCATCCGGCTCGGTCCTTGCATGCCCCCCCAGAGGAAGGCGCGAGAGCATCTAAATGGTGGAGAAGGGGTGGAGGAGGGATGCAAGGCGAGGTGCGGAAGGAAAGAGAACGGGCTATTTTTATATTGTGGGTAGCAGGGGATTTGTTTGGGCAGGTGTAATGAGGAGATTGATTAGGTGATGCAGAGCCAGCTGTGATTAATCGACCACGCTCCTCTCTAAATAATTTAGTTGCAAAAACTTCACTTCAAGAGTTCGCGCTTCCTCATAATCAAGAAGGATAAAGTTTAGCGTATTTGGCGTGCTGTCCTGGGGGGCGAGCCGGGAGGGCGGCGGACACCGAACCCTAGAGGCTTGAACCCTAGCTAGGACTAGAGCTCCACGTCCGGCTCGGTCCTTGCATGCCCCCAAAAAAAGGTAGATAAGGACAGCAGCCGGATGTGAGCCCCCCAAAAAAGCTTGGCAAGAGGATGCTGGATGGGTCAGCAGGTTGTAGAAATTAGGTGTCCCTAACTAAGCAAGCCAGAGGCAACAGTGGCAAGGAACCAAAACCCCATCCATGAGAAAATGGGGAAAAAAAAAAACCTTGGTAGAACCGGGCTTAGTTGGGTCCATTTCGATCGCCCGGCACCTAATTTCCTGTTAAATTTTTAACACGTTAAATTGTGTAAGGACTTATAGTGTGTGTGGAACGGGGTGGACTGGGGAGCTGGATCGTTCGGTGACCTGCTGGTAGAGACAGAGACATGGATTAGTGGGTTAGAAAAGCAAGCAAGCAAAACAATATAAAGATATGGGGTATGATGGGCGGGAATCAGAACATCAGCGGATGAAGGGTGGCTGTCTCTGGGGAGGCGTTTAGGCAAAGGGGGTAGCAGGATGGCAGGTTTTAAATACCTGTGCAGATGCATGGGGAGGGACGAAGTTTAGATAAAGTACCTCAGCGGAGGCGTGAAGGGGAAAGCGTGGGATAGGAACCTCAGCGGAGGCATGAACCTCCATAAAGGTTGGATAGAAGAGAGAAATACCTCTGCGGAGGTAAGGAGTTGGGCTGCCTTTGCGGAGGCGGGACAGGGAAATAGTTAAATGGTTCCAGTCAGTAAATAATATATGTTTAATTTCTGACAATGGGAACCGTTGCTAAATAAATCAATGAACCTTATTATTATTATTTATTTATTTTTGGAACCTGAAATTAAATGAATGGGTGTGTAAAATATGTTACGTGACCATGGGGAAGTGAAAGGAAATGCCGTGCTGGCGTCATGGATACACGTCTTGCATATGACGTCATCTGGCGGCGCCGGCCAGATCTGCGCTACCTTGCGATTGGGAAGCTGCAACGCTGGGCTTTGTTTTGTTTCTGGGGCTGGGGAAAATGGTGGCGGGCTGGCGAGTGGTGAGTGATGTGGACTTTAATGTGTAAAGTGAAAACTTGGGTTGCTTTGGCGGATGGCGAGTAGGATAGGAAGCCACGGCTCCCAAAGGAAATCCGTCTGGCTGGGGAGTTGTGTCCTCTTGGCGTCTCGCTGGGAAAGTTTAGATGAACTGCGAGCCGTGTTGTTGTGGTCTCTGCTAGCCGGCGCTCGTGGAAGCTCGGATGGGCTGATCGATGAGCTGAACGGTAGCAGTTTGTTGAAAGGCAGGCTGGGGGATCGGATCCGGATGTTAGGCAGACGAGTCAAAGTAACGCCGGTTTCACACTGCACCCGTTTGGGTTTTCACACTGGCAGCGTTTGCCGCGCGCAGCTGTACCACGGCTAGTACTGCAGTAAGCTATAGACAAACATATTATATATGTCATATTTTCCAGCAATCTTCTCCCAACACTGTGTGCTTTGATTTATGTTATTGCCAACATACTTTGTTATGCGACTGCCTTATTATAGTTCACACAATAAACGTGAGCAAAGTTTTC
>JAUMHQ010000105.1:1704573-1723176 GCA_032361165.1 Enteromius paludinosus | reverse complement strand
TGTCAAAGTTGCTGCTGCACAATGGTGCCCCGTAGATATGTCTAGTGATTCTACAGTTTTCATGTACATATTATAATGCTTTCATTAACATTTTTATTTATTCACTTTGCAGACACTTTATTATTTCACAATGAAGACAACATAGCATACCAATTGATATACAGTTGAGATACAGAAGTATACATTATTACATTACTTATTGTATTTACTGAAACAAATCTTTTTAGGTTACACATAGCCTAATGTGTCCAAACTGTGTTCTGATGCAGCTACATTCTCAGTAGCCTAAATGTTTTTATTGATATATATTTGTTTTTCTGTTAATAAAATGGGATGAATATGAAATAGTGACAGAACAGTGATCGAGTCGTCGTCTGATAAAATCAAACAGGCTACACATAAGACAACAGCAGTGTTTGCATGTGAAAGAACTGAGATGTAAATTTGCAGATGCTCCCTAAAGCAGCATAGGCGAATATTAAATCTAAAATGAGAAATAACTTTATAGACGGTGTTTATAATAAAAACATCATCGTTGGCGTTAAACCTTCCCTGGCGTTTTCAAACTAAAACAGGGTCTGCAGGGGTTTTCAGAAGTTTTCGTTTTTGAGGGTGGAAAACGCCAGGATATGCGCGTAAAGTTATGCTTTTTAAAATGAAAACGCACCTAGTGTAAGCAACAGTTTATCGCCGAACGGAACGGAGCAGACGCAGAGAGAGGAGTGCAGCGGGAAAGATCGAGAGACCTCATGCTCGTGCGGCAGTCAGCTTCAGATACATATTATTTATTTTTGCTACACACAGGATACACACAAAGCACGTTCAACTCCGACACGCAGACGGTTGTGGTATTATACACCTTTACTATTCGCGTGTCCATCTCGTGGAAAACATTTTGGGGGCCCCTTATCTTTTGGGGGCCCAAGGCAGTTGCCTACCTTTGCCTAATGGCTAAGTCCGCCCCTGAGTGCAGTTTAGAACAGTGGTTCACAACCTTTTGTCTCCAAGATGTTCTGTTTGTCCAGAACAACATTTGAAATCCCTATCTCATCTGATATGTACCTCTGGTACTGCTGTTGTACCAAAAATGTACCCAAAAACATAATATCATAATATTTAATCTCGTAAAGCTATTTTTTAAGCATTTAATTTTAGATTTTGAAAATTGGAGCCACATTGAAGGTGTCTTATTCCCCTTAGTGGGCCCTATCCCTTTGTTGATAGCCAGTGATTTTAGAAAGTGAAATAGAATAAAAACATTTAACATTTTTAATATTGCTATTGTTGTTTTTGTTTGTTTGTTTGTTTGTTTTATTCAAAGCAAGTTTTGTTGCCTTTTTTTGGGTTTGTGAGGTGGGCTATAAGTAGAAAGTGAGATCATACCATCTGAAGTCTTGCAGTTGGAGGCTGGTATGGCAAGTTTCTCTCGCAGCGCCTCCAGACCATCTCTCACATGTTCTCGAGCTTTAGCTACATCTGTCATGGACGCTGCTGACTCTAGATGGTCACTCACTGAGGACAGGATCTGTGCCAACTCATCATCACTGAGGCACTAAAAAGGAACCAACTTAGTCATGTACTGTAACCTCTAAGATTCCATAAATGCTTAGTTGTGTTTCAAATAAAGTTACCCTTGATTTTAACATCCACGTAATCTCTCAAAATGACAATACATTTTACCATTTGTAGGCTCTACCGATTAATTACACCCACACAATCAATCTATTTCTTACCCATTAGCCACCCACCGACCCACATATGAGTCATTTTGGGTACACATTTAGTTATCACCCATCCCCCCAGTCAGATCATACGCTTCCTGACACCCACAAAGTGTTATGCCCACACATTCTTACACACTCAGTCACAGTCTGACGCACGTACACTCTGCATCAACTTAAGTTTGAGTGCATTAAAACAGAAAACGTATTATCTCGTGGGCAATGGAGCAGTGTGGTGTACCTGTAGAGCACCGCTGATGGTCTGTAGTGGGTATTTAGTTCCGAGCACTGCCTGGTAGCTGTGTTTAATGAGTGTAATGCTGCTCTCTCTCTGTGAGACCTCTGCTCCACTGAGCTGCTCCGCCACAGACAGGAACTCAACAGGCACCTCAGCCGGGTTCATCAACAACACCGTACTGCGACAAGAGAAAACATGTCAGTGTAGTGTAGTAGAAACAGATAAAACATTGTCCATGAAAGAAGTTTGCATTTGTTATGTTTTACTACATTTGATGCATTCCTATTTATAATTTTTTATTTTTTTTATTTTTGACATTACGGGGCAGATGTTTTTCCAGGACAGATTGCAGGTAGAGAGGTGCTTACACTACCATTTGACAGAATGCACACCAAAAAGACAAAAAATAAAAAAGATTATATTTTAATATATGTGACCCTGTACTACAATACCAGTCATAAGTAGCGCAGTTATATTTGTAGCAATAGCCAAAGACAGCTAACACATCAACGGAAAGTATTTTATTCAGCTTTTAGAAGACCCTTAAAGACCCTTAAGAGTGGTTTTGTCATACAGGATCACATATTTGACAATATATTTTTTAATTTATTTTTAAATATATTTGTACTTATATTATTAGAATTTTACTTCTGTGATGGCAAGCCGAATTCTGAGTTCTTTAGAAACCATTCTATTATTGGTGCTCAAGCAACATTTTTTTATTATTTCTTATTAATTTTCATATTGATTAATCTTGACCTATTGGGTAAAATTGATTTTAAAAAATTCCTTATAATTAAACATTAAAATCTGTTAATTAAACACTAGGATAAGTACTGTATTATTTTTATTTGTCGTGCAAAGTTTGACACAGATAAGTAATCTTATAATAAGTCAAATTCAGAATATCCAAGAACTGACACAGGAAGCGAGAGGTGAAGACTTCAACCACAAAGGGCTGAGCAATAACTGACACAACAGGATTTCCTCCTGCTTCTGTGGAAACACACTCACATGATTTTAGAACGCTGACTGGAGGTGGCAAGGCCTTGTTCCTCTCTTACAAGCCTGTGGTATGAAATCCCTGATACAAACACATGCACACAAGAACATTATTTCTTCAGATTTCAACATTATGTAACTAAAAATCGTAGTGAATGCACTGACGTTGCAGCATAAGTTAAGTAATATTTAAGGTACTACTAGTGCTCCTAAAACTGATAAACAGTTTTGGAAATCAGTTGCAATGCTTCTTGAAACTGTAATAAAGTGTTAAGTTGCATGATTGCATTTTATAAAAGTCTGATGAAAGATGTGAATGCGCTACCTGGAGCTCTAAGCTCTTGATGTAAAGTGGAGAGCAGGTTACGGCACACACTACAGTAGGGTTCAGGCCATGCTAGGAAGCCATGAAACACCTCACAAGCTTCCGTCAGGATGTCTCCATCAGATGGACAAAGAGGCATCTACAAAGAAACAACAGACACATGTGCAATTTTTGTGAGGTCAAAAAGTCTACTAGTAATGCTTTTCATTTTTCTAACTTAATACGGAATTATGCTTTACAAATTTTAATAAACATCCAAAAATGCACACAGATTACTGAATTTAAGAATACATAATTACCACTAAACAAAATGCAGGTGTAAATATTTCTTCTTAATTTTATGTAAGGTTTCTTAAGGTTTTACATTTTTCATTTTTGTTTATTTACAGTCTTCAATAAATAACAAAAATTAAGATGAAAACATTTAAATATCACAAATTAATTTTAATCAGATATTATACTATTATTATTATATATTATACAAGCAGTAAAAATAGATTAAAAATATATATATATATTTCAGCCAAATTACTAAATAAGGTTTTAGTAAGGTACTGCAAGAACGTCCATTCTTTCAATGAGACTTCTCTTTCATTATAATATCAGGATAGCTGTATCACCATTATATTTTTTGCCAGAAATAAAAAAGCAAAAACGACATTTATAAAAACAAATAAACATGGTGTATTTAAGCCACTGCTTGTATGAATTGCTTGTTACACATTCTTAATCATTTTGAATTGACACAAAAAAATGTTGCTGTGTCACTGACTGATATTTGCATGAATTATTGGTGTGAATTAACACTGAGAACCATTTTATATTTGCAAATCCTGTTTCCCTGTATTCCAACATTAGCTCTGAATACTAAGAAACATTACAACAACAAAAAAAAAAAACAGACAATCTATATATAGATAAATAATAGTGTCTGATCATCAAGGCTTTGGCAAATTTGTTCTTGAATAAGACTAAATGTATATAATAAGCAGGACACTTTACCTGCAGGAGTGTGGACTCAAACATGAGAGCCAAGGGGGCCACAAGCTCATAATGACACTCCTGCTGAACCTAAAATGGCCGAGAAAGATATACAGCATATATCACTTACATTGTGTTCTTGATCACATTAAAACAAGTTTTTGCTGAAATTAATTTAATTATGAACAAACATCAATATCTTAGCATCTGTAATTCCCTGCAGAGCCCACAAGGGGGCATAGTGAGCTCAACACAAGAGGATATTGATCAGAAACGTGACTGAAAGTCTCACTTCAACTCTGCGGGTGTAGTATTGGGTTGAGATAGGGGTGCGTCTACATGCACATGCGTACTCACCTCTCTGGCTTTTCTGAGAATTTGCTGCAGCAGAATGAGGAAATTTTCTGGGTCCCTCTTAACAAGCTCTTCTAGACTCCAGCGGTTCATACACCAGCCAGCTGAACAAACATACATAAATACACACGCATGAAAACTCTAATTGCGAAACTGGGACAAATGTGCATGCATTATACCTCAGATGAACATGATATCTAGTAAACAAGTCCCCCACTACTGTGAAACCACTGTGCAACCCAAAAAACAAGACATGAGTCAAGTGCACATCCACACACATCAGACAGGACAGATGTTTATTTACATGAAAGTCCGAGAGTTACCCTACGAGTTCAAAGGGATCCCCGTTATAAACTGTACTGTGCAGTTTTGGTTAGAATTCTGAGAAAGAACATACTGTGGTGTACAATTCGATAGCAGCGGCGTTAACAGATCGTATTGGTTATATGACAGAGCTGTGTGTAACCTCAAAGCAAAACACATTTAGAATGATGCTGAACTGGATATTTAAGGCCGCTTTCCAACAAAAGATCTGCAGTCGTCGATAACGGCTTTACTCTAAGGAGATCTTAACTTCCTGCTCAAATGAAGGTGTCAAATAATACATTTCCTTTTGAACACTATCTGAAAACAACATCTTTTCTCTGAATGTATCAACAGTGTCGCACTCTGTACACAAAACGTGTTATGGTGTTCATCAGTGCGCAATCTTTTGTTTGTCAGTTCCCTGGTTCAAAACAAATATCAAATATACAACTAACGAAGATTCTTTTCTTAATAAATAAATAAGACCTAATTAAACGTCCTCAAGATGACAGTATATCGAAGCTAAGCATCATGTCGCTTTAAGAAAATTTTACTTCGAAATGGCTTTTATATTGAAAAATATCTATATTTAAACGCAGATGTGGGTGGACTGATGTAGCTATGTATCAGCTGGCATTTACCCCCACCCATTCAAAGAAATCCATGACAAATTTACGCTATGACGTTCAAGATTAAAAAAGGGATTTCTTTAAGAAAGGGGAAAAACTCAAACATGCCAAATTTGTAAACTGTTTGTATTCAGGCTGGTTTCATACGGTTTAAAAAAAAAAACTTTCAAGAAAAGACTGTGCGGGACTCTTCTCTCTAATAATATTTCCTGTTTTGCGTTATTTCTGCATATTGGTTGCACCTCATGACTTTGTTGGTTATTATTATTATTATTTCAGTACTTTCTACACATAATATTTTAAAGAAATAATAACAAAAGAATATGTCCAACTACATTGTATGTATTTCTTTTCAAGAATGTCTTATTCTTCCATTATAGCATTAGGAATATTTGCACAACACTTTTTTTTACTTTAACGATCTGTAATTATACAAGAAAAAGAAAACACTCAACATAGAAGAGGTGTATTTAAGTCAATGCATGCAGACAAAAAAACATTGTGTTGTGTCTTTTCGTGTCTCTTTTTGCTGATCCATAAGTGTATTATGCATATATTTGCATGAATTAAGACCATTTCATTGGCAAATACCTTCCATTTTCCTGAATGCAGCATAAAGTGAATTGAAAAACACAGACATTGTATAAAACAGAAGTAAAAAAATTAAATGCCAAACAAAAGAGTCCAATCGGCAACAGAGGGTCAATGGGGTGGCCTTACCACTCCAGGATTGTGACAGGCATTCTGATGGCCGGAGTCCGTCCAGGCATCTCTCCAGAGCGTGCTGGATCCGGTCCTCTGTGCACGAGGTGTGCTGCATCTTGACTGTAACTGTAAAACAAAATACGATCTAAATATAAAGGAAGCTGTAAAGCTCTAGATGTTTTTTGAAACTGTGAAAGAAAAGGTTGCAGTATACACCACCTCCATCTGTTATGTAAATATGATACTAAAAATGTATTACATAAATGGCTGAACTGCATGCTTATATTTAAATATAATAATAATTCCAGTCATATCATTCAAGAAAAAAGAACAGACTATTATGCAGGGCTATCGCTTCGATGCAATAACACGGTGTAACCTGAATGAATTCAGCCTGTGTCAATAAAATTCCAGATAATGTTATCAACAAAGACAAACACATGCTAGCCTCCCTTCAGGGAAGTAAACATACAGCATCTTTTGCATGTCTGTAAATGATATTGAGGTTTAGGAAAATGTTCTACCTGGTGTCAGAGAATTTCAAGAGAACTATCTGGTTTAGGGTTTATTAAGGGGATGCCACGGCTGCCAACTGTTTGTTTTTCTTCCTGATAACATTTAAAGTTCCTTTAATTTATGCCTACTGTTACAAGTATGGCACCTGCCATTTAGCAATAAACACCACATAGCATGTACAGTAGTCAGGGAACTGAAAACCAGGAATGATCAGCAACGCTAAGCTTAATCGTAAAGTAACAAAGCTCACAGATAGACTGCATAGATGAGAATAGCTACAGTATCTAGCACCTTAATGAGAAGTAGCGCTTAATAAGAAAAGTGAAGTCATAACAGTAGCAAGGCAAAATTAGACAATTCCAAAAATGCAAAAAATAAATAAATAAAAATCGAATTTTTCTCCCAGTTAGTCACAGACCAAGTAAGTTTGAAGTGCGCAATATCTTGACTAGTTCAGCTAAAAGTTTGGCTGACATGAGCAGTTTTTAAAGTGCAGCTGCGAAAGAGATATAGATAGAATTATTATGAAGCCACTTTTAGGAACCGTTTACACAAAACGCATGTTTGCAGTACAATGCGATGCTTTTCCATTGTTTTTCAGTGTAAACATGCTTGTCACTGGCGTAGCGTTTTCTATGCGTCGCTTATTGGTAATTCCACTTCCCTGCCTCTCCAGTTAAGCAAAAAATGTAATTTAATAAAGATTCTGCCTACTGCTTGTTATATATATTTTTCTTCAAATTAAGGTATCTAGGTCATTATAAAAATAAATCAACCTAAATGCAAAGTAAGTGTGGCTCATATTAGGTTGCGCTTTATAGTCACTCTCAGAACTTCCCCAGTGTCAAAACAAAAATCCCCCAAACCATGAAGCAAACATTCAGAGGGATATTAACTCTGAGTCATTAAACCCAGAATTCAAATCTCCAATATTTTAGACGATACACTAAAGCAAAGCTTTTTGCTTCACTTGGCTTCTTGTAAACACTTGTCAACGCATACACAAAAGTCATCACTCACCAAACATCACGTTGCAGCAGTAACACGCTGAGCGCGCGGCCCATTGAGCGTCATGCGTCATAAGGCGGATTTGCATAAACAGAGAAGTGCACCGCATAGTTATGAAACAAACTATTTACTTTTATAGGACCAAATATATTTTATTATTAATCAAATAACGAAAACGACTTGAATAAAGCTTTTATATAAATGACACTAAATTATAATATACTTTATATATTATAATATTTCTAATTCTAAATAATAATTTTAATGTAAGGTTTAATAACTGCGTCACCTTGTGAAATATCTTCTGATACTCGGATATGGTCAGATAATCACACCTTATACATCTTACATTTCTTCAATTAGGCCAAAAAAAAAAGGCAGAACAGCGTGAAAATAGATTAAGCTTTCCTATCTGATGTCAGGGGTTTTTTTCTGATCTAATAAAACGGACAGGATGTGTGTGTTCATTTTGTCTACGTAGCTCCTAAATTTAATCATTATGCAACACCAATCTAACTATTATTATTTATTTTTATTTCAGTGTGATCACAAAGGGGAATTTGCTGATTCAAGAATTGTTATACAGAACCAGGGCCGTCGCCAAGTGCCTCCCCAAACGACTCGACGTGCCCCCCGTGCCCATGGCGACAGTTACTATATTATCATATATATATATATATATATATATATATATTAACAATAAAATATATTTCAGACAGAAGTGAAAAGTAATCAACCAGAGAAAAAAAAACATAAATTTGCTCACATTATTGGTGTGTTGTGGTGGTCTAGTGATAGAATGAATGTGATAGAGCGCCAATTTATTACAGCGGACACGAGCGCTCGTCATAACACACTCCAGCATAGATCGCCTGCTATTTAACACAGACCAATGAATTTATCATCGAATAGAAAATGTAAAATAGAAATGTTTCTTTCATTTAGGCACATTTAAACACACTTTTTATTGTTTTTTATTGTGAGTGGAGGCCTTAATAAAAGTAAATCCACGCGATCCCGCCGGAGAATCTGCTGGAAACATCAGTTATTCGTGCTGAATAGACTTATGGTGCATTTCAGTTTCTTTTTAAATACATTAGTTTTGGCAAGACTTTTATAATCTTTATAATAAATGCCATTAGTCGATATTTTTTCTCCTTTTTTTAATGATTTGTTGGAATGTGAAATTAAGAAGCTTTAATTGCGAGTCGTATCCTTAATGCATCATTTTTGGCACTTTTTTGTCCGATCCAATGATCATTAGGCTACTTGTTGCAATTTCGAGGGAAAATTTCAAACTTTTCTATTCAACTTTTGAATGGGTTATATGGCACTCAAAAGTCAATAGATCATCGCATACTATCTGTTTAATATAGAAATTGATCAATTGAAATAATAATAGCTACAGGTTGTTTTGGTTTTGCTGAATGTCTATTTACCAGGACGATAAAATACAACTTAATGCAGTTAATAATGGCCTCACTCTGGTTTGTAGTAAGACTGTTAATGCTGGTCCTTTTTTCCCAAGCACAACAATAGGCATACAAGCAAGGTAGTGGGAACAGCCTGATATCAGCATTAATGACCTCTATTGTATCCTTGCCAGGTTGCCTGGAAGGAACTAATTCATCACTGAACTTATGATTGCTGTTTCCATTATAAAGGCAAAGAAATAGCTGGTTTATGTCGTCAAATTGTTACAACTTTGTTTCTATATGACTGCTATTTCAATGGCTATGCTCCTTTCATAGAACTTAGCACCTGGTGGCAACAGGTGACAAGTGCAAATTAAATTTAAACCCAGAAGTGAAATGTTGCTTTTTTTTCAGATTGTTATAAATCCTCTATATTCAACTTTGGTTTAAAGAGAAATATATTTATATACCTAAATATATTTATATATATATAGACCTAAACACCACAAAAAAATACTCAACACAAACCATGTTTATGGTTTGAGAAGATTGCATTTTGACTCACAGAACTTTCAACTAAGGTAGTGCATAATGTTTTCAATAAAAAAGAAATATGATTTAAATTTAAATCTTAATTTGATCTGTTTTAAGCATTTTAAATAAATAATTTATATTATTTTGCAATATTAATACGTCCTCAATAATTTAAATATTTTAGTCATTCTGTGGCCCCTTGGAAAAACCAATGTTTTAAATCAGTGGTCTGATTAGTGGCATAATATTGGATTAAACTGATGCAAACAAAGTGACCCGCAGCCGTCAGTCAGTCAGATGCCGGTAGCCTTTTGTTCATTTTGCAACCTCTGAAAATGTGGAAGTGACCTTGTTGACACGTAAAAGGATGTGTTCACATCCTCTTATGCGAAAGGATGATTTCATCTGGGCAACACAAACACAATCCCAGCAAACTTCCTATGTGAAGCAAAGATGCATTTGGGGTGCACAGACTGTGAACAAAATCAGTGAAACGCAAGCAGGGCCTTTGCAGTACATTATCATGAGTCAGCGATGCTGCATTAGAAATTTGGATCACATTTTTACTCTAAAAAATTAATAATCACATTACTTTAGTGAACAAAACAATTTCACCTACAGTATACAACTTCAGATCTCACAGGGACTGTCCATAAACTGTACACTAAAGACATATCAGACCTCAGCTATAAAACCTAACAGCATGCCTGATGAGATGCTCCCTTCACCTTCCCACTGTGACCCAGCATGAAGGTTCATCTCAGCTCCTTCTCCTGATCATATTTCCAAAAGCTCTGTACAGGAAGGTTGCTCCCGAGCTTTGCCGAGGAAACAGGTGCTGCTCCATTGTTGTGGTGCGATCAGCCGCTATGATAGACTCCCACACCGTGAGGGGGTCGACGCTCATTGTGTGGAGCCTCTGATTGATGGGGACCAATATCCCCCATGCGCCTTCTCTTGTGAGCCCAGAGTCTTCTCATCCACATCCCTCCCTCCCATAACAATAAGGCCAAACTACCCCTGCCGTGATCGTTTTAGGAAATAACAGCAGTCGAACAATGGTGACAACATTCAACAGTAAGTGCTTCCTTTTTATATGTTGCTGCCGACACAGTGGCCCAGTTAAGCAGATACAGTAGGATGCAGGGGATCTATCACAGAGCAATATTTACCAGAACCAGGATGCTGATTTTCTCCTGTCTAGGTGGAAATGAGGAACTCTAGTCTTTCCTTTCAGCCTCTATTGGTACCTGTGGGAACTTTGCACAGCTAATGCTGTGTAAAAATGAACTGAATTGAAGTGTGTTATATGAAACAAGAAAACAAGCAAATCATGCATGAGTAGAAAATCTCAATTAAGAATGTCTTGTTTATTTTTGGTCTAAATTCTAATATTCTATATATAATACAGTATGTTGTTTAGCTTTTGCTGCTTCGTGCCATACATTTTACTACACAAATTGATTTAAGAAAAACTAATTTAGAAGAAGACAGACCATTTAAATTTTTTACTCATTTATTCCAGTGGCTATTCTGTTTAGTAAGTGAAAGTATGGATTTCCCAATATTGTGTCATTCAGAAGTGTCCATGTAAAGATGCAATACGGTATATATTGAGAATTTCCATTGTGGTTCTGAATTTAGTCTGTTTCAATAGAATTAGTGTGTTCTGAGTTCATTTTATCATGAATAACTGATGCTGCCAAGAGCAAGTCAAGCATTGGTTTCGAAACTTTATTTAGCATTTTAAATAAGTGTGTCATTGGAATCTAAATATGTTGAATAAATAAACCACATTCTATTTTTGGAAAGTAGCACATTTTGCGCATACCAGCTGTGATGAGCTCACAGGTAAAAACATTGGGGAATCAGAATTTGATAGAAAAGATATAAACCCCGCTGTCATACAAACAGGAAGAGGTTTAACACAAAACAACTTTAGTGTGTCTTCCATGTCAAACACAAGCAACGCCTATCTGTGATTAGACAGGAGCTACTTTCACTTCAAATTATGACTCGAACTTAACGTATTCTGAACTGGCTGACAAAAACATGTATTATGACAGCCATTTAAACGTAAGAATTATACGTATATAATCGTTGTGCCTCAATATGACTTTTGGGAATCTAATACACTGAAATACATTATTGTTACGTATTATAATACATTATTATGACAGTCTAAGCAACAAATATGTTTTGTCCAGTGACATTTTAAAGTTTTGAACACACTGTTTAAAGGCAATGATGCACACAGTGATGACCGTCACCACTGAAACTTTCATCCAGTTTCATTTCCAGTCTCCAGTTGCGTAATAGCAGATTCAACTGGAATCCAAACTTAGCCAATGATCTGTTATTAAGTGAGGAACAAGCACTTACAAGTTAAAGCTGCGTCAAATTTGTGCTGCATTGTATTACACTGAGATCTTTACAAGTATGACAAATCTTTTTATCTTTGTGCTAAAATTAATCAGTCCTACCATCTCATGGTTTTTACTGAACACTAACAGTTGCATATAGACTAGCACATGCATGCCAGAAAAATTAAACTTCCGTATGTATGTATTATTAGAGTTTCTGTCAGATGCTGTTTGTGTGTAAAAAAGGAGAAGTGTTTCAGTGCTTTAAAGCTGTTCTTTCACACTGAAGGCCAGATCTTGCAGTTGCTTGAACTATGGACTGTTGTGTGCTGTGGTGGAAATGAAAACAAATATATCATTTGAATATTATAGACGGTATTAAAAAGAAAACTAATTTGCAAGTAAAATTTACAATTCATCTGCATATATTTGCACTTAGATGCTTATACTCCATCCTTACTTGGAAATATGTGTCCACTGCATCAAACATTATGAATTCGCAGTGCATTGACCTCTAACTGTATCAAAAGCATATGACTCTGCATAGAAAGAGCATCAGCTGTTACATCATTTCTGTCATGCTATATCAGCACCCATTTATTATCTTAATGTATCTTCTGTGAGAACTAGATTGCTTGATGTAAGTCTGCTAATCGAATGCAATAAGATCTCTGACAGCCACTGTTTATACATCTGACCTGTTCACCACAGTGAACGTCTCTGTGTACGTCTTGCCGTCATCCTTTAAAAGACTGCTCTAACACAGTCTACGTTTCATTACAGCCTATCGTTTAAATAACAGAACCATGTATAACAACAGAACAGAACAGCAATGCTGTCTCCTAACTGAGCATGATTGCATTATTGTATTGAATACTGGTAGATTAATGTCATTCAACAGTTTACTGATTCAGAACAGCTGTCCTACATGCCTCGTTGCACAAAATCAGTGAATAGTAAAGTTTCCACCTGACGTCCTCAGCTAAAACTCCATTTAAAAGGTAAGGGAGCATTGGGAGTCTTAACGTGTAAATATTTGACGCGGAGGAAGCCAAACGTTTCAGATTCTTGCTGAAGCAAATCATGATTGAATTCACCTGCCCATCATGCCCACTGATTGGCATTGTAATTTCCTTCCTAGGCTATGAGCTGAGATTAAAATGATAGGGTTATAGGAATGCAACACTGGCAACACTTACTTGGAGTTCTTATCCTCTTCCCATGATATCTTTGCCTTTTATCAATGTGTGGGCTGAGATGGAACCGATGTCCTTGCAGTGTAATCCAGCGCTTAAGATGAAAAGAGGTGGAAATGTAACCACATCCTTCAGCATCAGGTTATATCAGCCTACATTGACAGCAACAACAGGAGCAGTTATATCAGTACGCCTGTCGTGCTTTAGTGCAACTAAACAGGAACTCAGAGAGAAGGTGCAGAAGAACTCAAAGAGGAAGACATGGGCTACATGTGTTCATGAGTGGGAGGAGGCTTGACTTACACACGCAGGCTTTGTTCTTTGACTGACGTCTTAGTTTTATTAATCCTATGGAAACTGACATGAATGACAGGTTTTAGAAATAACAGCTTTTTGACATTTACTGAACAACAATGTACCAACATTCCAACTTTTTTGTAATTTTTAAAAGTTGGAAAAAGTTAACTAAGGTCCTTGTTAGGTACACGCCATTTACTATGATGTTTAATATTGTTTTTAAGATATTCAAGTAGCCTACTTTAATGGCACACTGTGTTCTTATCAAACCTTTCTCTTGTCTAACTGCAGACTCAGCATAAGATCAACTCTTAACTTCCCCTGAGGTCAGAATTTGCATTTTTTTGTAACAAGAGTGTCTCTCTGTCTGTGTCACTCGGTCTCTTCCTTTCTCAAAACTCACACATATTAGTCAGCTTAATTGTAAAAAAAACAAAAAGCCTTCACAATTAGTGGAACTCAATGAATGGTTTGTGACTGCTCTAAAGAAGGAACTTATCTGCTAAAGCTTCCAGTCAGAGGAATCAGGACAGGAAGCTTACAATATGTAATGGTAAATCCACAAGAGCAAAAAATATGACAGGTGTTTTATAGGCGACATGTTTGCATGAGCTTGGCTTAGTGGAAATGAAATACTGCCATCTAGTGGTTTAACCAGCATAGCGAGTAAAAGCTGGTTAACAATGAGGGAAGGAGTGTAAGGTTACATATTTCAGGTAAACTATCAAATCCAGTAACACGTATTGAATAGGGGCCTTCGCCTTTTGAGCTTGAACACCGATATCTTAATAGGCCTAGCCTACATAAAAGTGTAGGCTATTCGCTTGGAATAAATAAATAGTCTGCTCTTATCCTAAATAAAATCACCTAATGCCTGCTTGTAATAATAAAGGCTAGAGACACGTTAGTTCACTGTTAGATTAATAAATGATAGTTATACAAAACACACAAACATCAAAACGATCAAATAATCTCTTTCAAAATATAGCCTAACCTTGGTTTTATTTTAAATGTATGTACAAAACCTCTATGCATTCACATGGATTAGCCCAATCTAATTTTCAAACGGATTCTGACACCCATGCTTCTTTGCGCATGCGTCTTTCCTTACCTTGTTCAGTGAGGCTATACACTCTCTCGAATCACCTATGTAAATTCAGGCGATGCTTTACTTACTGTACGTTAAGTCGCAAATGTAGATAATCAGTCAATTTGAATGAGCGTTTGATTAATTTACCATTAGGCCAAGCTGATCATTGTTATTCCTGAAACGTTAGAAGGCCCTAGTTGGACCGTATAAGATGTATGCTAAGTTACTTGTTACAGGCTAGGTGGGAAAACGCTTTATTAAACAAACAAACTAGCAAACCTCTTTATCGTCACTTTTACAGGAAATTTATAAAAGTAGTCTAAAAATACAGTGCATCTAATCTAGGCTTTCTTATCTAGGCTTTACTCTATTTAAAAGACAATTTAGGCTAGCTACACCACTCCACATATTTATCGCGCATTGCATTGCATTTGAATACAGAGGTTATGCTGTTCTTGATTATACACAAAGTTGTAGAGAATCCGGAACATAACGGAACATAATTAATTCTTTACTTGTTTTTTTCTCTCAAAACTTGGTTTAGTAGGCCTAATATAGCCGAAATAAAAATGTAACCACGCAGAATACAGTTCTGTCAGAGCATGAGTTATCTGGCGCCAAACTTCTTTTTGTAGGTCACTAATCTTTACACCGTTCGTGTGCTTTACATGGATAGCCTATATCAGATGCATAGACCAATATTGTTATTATATTGCATGTTCTAACTTTCGCGAAATTCATTTTATTTGCATAAATATATATATATGCCCTTTAATGTTTAGCCTATATATAGTGATTTAAACAATGGACATACACGAAGGTCTAATAAATATATGATAAAAATGCATGATCTGTAAAACCAGTGCTCCTTGTTAATTGTGGGAACCAAAAATAATTATTTACTGAGTTACACTTTAAGACAAAACCCAGAAGCTGGCAACATTTTACGTCTTTTATGGCGTCACAATTTATTATTAATATTATTATTATTCATAATATGTATTTCATAATGCAAATGACCTTGGGTCAAGGTTTGGGTAAGCCTGTAATTATAAACAAAAAAATAAATGTTTATGGTAGGCTGTTCCCGTTTAGATTTATTGGGAGTGACAAAACATTCCAGTTTTCAATTTAAAAAAAAGTGTTTGAAATGCGAATACATGACTTAGCTTTCATGAAAAACAAAAAGTGATTTGGTTTGTTGTCACTGTTTGTCTTTAATAACGGGATATTTAGCAGTTGCTAAAGAATTGGTAACTAATACCCTGTTAATCAAACACGTTAACCAAACTAAAGGAAGTCATTAATTAGGTTTTATAAAATAACGATGAACCAACCGAAAACCTCTGATATGGTAAAATTAAACTCAATAATATAAAAAGGGTTAATTTTCGACATTTAACACAATAACCTAATAATACATTATCAATTCGCATGTCTTGCTAAAACAGCATTAATGTTGTTGTACTCGACTTGTTCCCATAAAAAGCATAATTTTTTTCTCCAAAGTCTCCCTACTCTTTATTTTATACAGAGATATAGACTACGCGATGATTGCAGAGCGAAAATACTGAATAGGCTTAGGTTTTAATCATTTTTACATTCTGTTCAATCCCGTCGCTGGTTTTATTGATAATCTACCAGTGGATGTCGTTGTTCTCTCGAGTGTCACTGCTGGAGATGAATAAACTCAAAGCCCTGCGTAAAGACGCGTCTGGCTATTTCTCCATAGAGCAGAGAAAGACTGAGAGAGAGAGGGAGAGAGTGAGAGAGAGAGAGGCAACGTGAGTGTCTCCTAGAGCTCAAACTAACGGGATCTTCTTATATCCTCTACATGCGCAGAGATTCAAGAACCAGACAAGTGAAAGCGCGTGTTCAATACTCACGGAAAAAAGAGCCAGCGCGAACTGAGATTGTTTTGTGACTTTTCTGAACTGTTTGACGGAGGCACAGTGATCGGTGTAGAGATTTCTCCAGTTGCGATCTTCTTTCATTGCGAAAGCATAATTTTTGTCGGACCTTTCGTAGTGCTCTAGTCTAAACACAGAAGTTTGCCCATATGCTGGAGTCAGATTTAGATTCGCATTAGTTTGTTATTTGGCACCGGTTTTCTCGGCTGTGGATTGATCACGCTCAGGCTGTCAACTGATTTCCCATCTGCAAACAGCGAAAGCATCTTCTCATTATAGGACACGGCTGTGTTTCAGCACAGGAGAGACTGAGGAAGGCGCATGATGATGGCGAGGGTCTCGGATGCTTTGGTCACTTTGGTGACTCTCTACTGTGTGGTCATAGGGATTGTCGGCGGATACGGCATGAGCATGTTCGCCGCTCAGACCTCCCCACCGGATCCGTGCTACGACGAGAACGGTCACCCCAGAAGATGCATCCCAGATTTCGTCAACGCGGCGTTCGGGAAGGAAGTGCGCGCGTCCAGCACCTGCGGCAAAACACCGGGTCGGTACTGTGTGGTGACTGAGAAAGGGGATGAAAGGCACAGAAACTGCCACACGTGCGACGCGGCGGACCCAAAGAAATATCACCCACCTGCTTACCTAACCGACCTGAACAATCCTCACAATCTCACCTGCTGGCAGTCGGACAATTACATCCAGTATCCTCAAAATGTGACTTTAACATTGTCTCTAAGCAAGAAATTCGAGGTGACCTACGTAAGTTTGCAGTTCTGCTCACCGCGACCAGAGTCCATGGCTATCTTTAAATCCATGGACTACGGAAAGTCCTGGGTGCCTTTTCAGTACTACTCGACCCAATGTAGAAAGATGTACAACAAGCCCAGCAAAGCCACGATCACCAAGCAAAACGAGCAAGAGGCCATCTGCACAGATTCTCACACCGACATGCACCCTCTATCCGGTGGGTTGATCGCGTTCAGCACCCTGGACGGACGACCCTCCGCGCACGACTTTGACAATTCTCCCGTACTTCAGGACTGGGTGACCGCCACCGACATTAAGGTGACTTTCAGCCGACTGCACACTTTCGGAGACGAAAACGAGGATGACTCGGAGCTGGCTAGAGATTCCTATTTTTACGCCGTGTCAGACCTGCAGGTCGGAGGCAGATGTAAGTGTAATGGACACGCGTCACGGTGCGTCAAAGACCGGGATGGAAACCTGGTGTGCGAGTGCAAGCACAATACAGCCGGACCGGAGTGTGACAGATGCAAACCTTTTCACTATGACCGACCATGGCAGCGCGCAACCGCCAGAGAAGCCAACGAATGTGTCGGTATGTGCATCCTTTTATTTCTGCATTATTTGTGGATAGCGCGTAGCCTAAGGCGCGAACACATCACCAAATACATATCGTTGATCTTTCGTCGCACGTACAATTTGTTTGAGATGAGTTAGAAACCAGCCATGACTGCCAAGTTAAAAGTGCGGGTGTTTTCTTTTTAAATGCAAGCGTTTCGCATCTAGTGAGAAGAACTTTCAGGACCATTACAGTACAACAATATAAGTGACAGATTTATGGAGGATTCACTAAATGATTTGGAGAAATAATAATAAAAAAATCTCTTATTTAAAAGTAGGCGACTGCTGTCAACGTTAAACAAATATATTTTTTTACGATATATTCAGCAGCCGACTTTTTTTTAACCATTCTCGGCATCGGAACAGATTTGGAATAAATTGACTTCACGGTGAGTTTTATGCATTATTAAATACAAGTTTACGTGTTTACAAGTTTGAATAATAATAATATGAAAGTTTAAGAAGCTTAACCTCAGCTTACATGTTTACTGTACGTTTCCTTTGAACAAAATGCACTAAAATATATTTGAACAAAAATGTGAAGTCGTTTGTCCAAAACAGCTTATTAAGATTTTAAAAGCAGTGCCACACGCAAGATATTTGTTTTCTAAAAGTTTTCTTAGTTTTTAAAAGTTGTTGTCTAAT
>JAUMHQ010000105.1:1686032-1700003 GCA_032361165.1 Enteromius paludinosus | reverse complement strand
TATTAGGATATTTTAAGACATATGCGGCATCGTGACGTATAATAGACTAATAAAAAAAGAAATGGAAAAAGTGAACAGGTGTCTTTAGAGACTGACCGAGAAAGACAAACAACATCAATTTGTCGTCTAAAGAGCAATGTGATAAAAGTCTGCCAACAAGCCGCTTCGTGTTTTGTCCCGTGCGCTCAATTTTGATCACTGTCATTAAAATAGGGTTTTTAAAACATATTCATTACTTTATTATTTATACTCTCTCTAAATATATTTATTCACGTTGTACAACATACGAACTACAAATAAAAACAAAAATGATCGAATTAGGTTCAAACAGACCTGATAAGATTCCCAAATATTTATTTACATATTATTATCGTTGTCATTATTATAATTATTTATAATTTTATTCATGAAATTAGTAATCATAAAAATACATTTCACATACAAAGATGTTTAAAAACCCAGTATTACTACATGGAAAAAAAAAAAAAATTTAGTCTCTATTGCTTATACCTACAGTATAGAAATAAAACACGTGACTAATTACATGGATAAGGCACCTAATTCATAAATTAAATTAACTGTCATAATTTGCACTGAATTGTCTGGCTGCTCTTAAGATGGCCCAAACCAAGCTGAAGCACTCTTAAAGCAGACTGTTTATCAGCAGTCGGATAGATAAGATAAATCTCTGGGTTATGAAAAGTGCAACTGAAGCATATCATTCATGCTGATTAAAACATTCCTTAAAATTAAACGGCATTAACGCTCACAATGCTCTTTGTGTATTTCTATAATTTCACTTACATTATATATATATAGCCTATATAATAAAAACAGCATGTATCTCTGGGGGTTAAACTGTCTGCATCCTGATAAAGAATTATGATATTTTAACGTGCTATGCATGTGTTTATTGAATGAGTTCAGTTCAATAGCTGAATGGACATGCAAATAATGTCTGGCTGTGCATAAACAAGTCCTGATAGTCTTCATTTTGTGGGTAATTTTGCACCTGTCCAGTTAGTTTCAATGCGTGTTTTGACTCATCTTAGAGAAGAAGAGCTTGTTCTTTTCCCCCTCTCTCTGAGTAGGCCCAACATGTATCTGTTCGCTGGAAAAGTAAACAAACCAGTCGAGACGCCACTGTCGCACAGCAGAAATGAATTGCTCCCCTGTATCCTTGACACTTTATTTTTACCGGGGCCTGCATGTGTGAGTCTTGCGTGGGGCACAAAAGATCGTCACTCACAGCATCCATCTTGCTGTCAGCGAGCCGACGCTTTAGCCGAACATTCCTTGGCTGTGTTTTTCCTGAGAGCAGTGGCATCAGATCCACTGCCGAAATGAAAGGAAAGCGCAAGAGAATGAAAAGAAGTGAAGAAGTGAAAAGAGAGGAGTGAAGGGGTGCAGTGTTAAAGCAAACAGAGCTTAAACAGGAGAAGAAAGAGCCGTGTGACACCTCTGAGCCGGGGCAGAACCCGAGGGAAAACCGGTGTGTGTGTGTGTGTGTGTGGCACTATGGCAACCTTTCATTCATAACCCAATCCTAAAAATGGAAATTTATGATGTAAATGATCTGACTATGAGGGCTTGGTCCTCTTTCAGCAGTAATGTATGTTGGAGAAACATTCCAGCATGCTGGGGAGTATTTCAGTGCAATTGTCTTTATTGCTCCTATAATTTGTGTTCTATTACTGAAAGGAAATTTCACCAAAGTGCTTGAGTTGAAACGGGATGAATATACATGTAAACATATAGGATAGATAGATTTTAAATATAGATAATAAGGGAGGTTTTAAAGTGAGTGAAACATACTGTTGAGTGAGAATGTTTAATAGATAGCAATCAATAAGCGGGACTGTAAAGAGACCTAGGTTTCACTTGAACTGCACTTAACTGATTGGATCCTCGAGTGAAAAAGGACCCCTACAAACCCCTGAGTGCCCTGTTAATGTGGCCTTACGATATTGATCAGCTTATGCCATTGAGAGGCGTCATTTTTTAATGCATTGAGCCACAGTCTGAAGCCTGTCAAGAATACAGAGTGATCAGAGTGATGAGAGGAAGGCCATCCTATGAAACAGGAATGTCACTCTGTCCTTGGGGGGGGGGTTGGGGGGATCCTTTTAAAGTCACAGTTATTTGTAGCGTTTTATACAATACAGATTGCTTCAAAGCAACTTCACAGTCATAAACAGGAAAAGAACTGTGCTAATGTTGTAAATACTGTTCATCAGTTGTGAAACAACTTCCGTTTCAGCTGTTAAGCATATCTATAAAAGACACTAGCATCGTTATTCAATGTTAAACCATGACAGTGTCAATATTTATCCATTAATGAAATCAGTTTAAAAAAAATTCTATTCAGCTCGAAAGCAGCTCTACAGAAGGAAATTGGATCCATAGATTTAGTCCAGTTCTGTAACAGTGTTTATGTTGCAAAGTTATCATGGTAACACTTTACAATAAGGTTCATTAGTTAGCAACTGTAGTTAACACGAACTGAGAATGAACGATACTTATACAGCATTTATTAATCTTAGTTAATGGTAATTAAGCATTTACTAATGCATTAGTTAATGCGCTGTGAACTAACATGATCAACCATATTTTCATTAACACAGATTAATAAATAGTGTAATGAATGCATTGTTAGTTGTTTGTTCACATTAGTTAATACATTAACAAATGACACCTTGTTGTAATGTGTAAACGTTATTATTTTTATTTTCTTCTGCATGGTTTACAAATTTCAATTTCCAATGGACTGAAACAACAGTTCCAAAACGGCCGTTTTAGCATATTATACACTTTAATTGTACTACAGTTTGCATTTTCAATGTACACCTGTTTAATCTTTCAGTTATGCTATTATGCATTGTGTTTATTTATACATGCATAAAGTATAGCTCAGATATGCAATGAACTGCTGTAGCTACTAACTGCGCATGATAAAAGAGCATTTACTTCGCGGGAGCAGACAAGATGAGGCAGTAAAATGTGAGCGTTTTAGGGAAGAGAAGGAAATGTTTAAAAGCCATGTAATCTTGATGACAGAAGGATGTGTTGAATCTCAGACTGTGGTTTTAGATAAATCAGGGATGTTTTTCTGTCCTCTATTGTTGGAAGTAAAACAAATTTCTGTCAGAGTCCAAATCGCTTCTCTTGTGTTTCCCGCATGTACTTTTTTCACTGTCACAAAGTTACGCTTCCCCACAACATGACTCTTCCAGTCTCACATAGTTGCTGCATGATCTCCTATAGCTTTCTTGCCTGGCATAGTGCAGGTCGATATTCTGAAGACGTGAATTAAGTGACCCCATCGAAGTAATCTCCCAGGATACGTTATTCATGTTTTAGACGAAAATGAAGTACAATGAAGCTCGTTTTCTCTTCTCAAATCTTAATGAATAGTTCATTCAGAACCTGTAAATCTGCCATCCGTTACTTGTTTCTAACTAGGATTTTTGTTCTTCATGCAGAAGATATGTGAAGAATGTCTCAGTTGTTTTTGCCCATACAATAAAAGTCAGTGGAGTTTCAAGTTTTAAATTTCTCATAAAGGTAGTGCAAGAGTAATCCATGCTCCAGTGGTTTAATACGATCAATTTCTATGCTGAATAGACTGAATTTTAAAGGGTTGGTTCACTTAAACGAAAAAGATCTGAAATGCTGACACTTCATAAAGTCACTGTAAAAAAACATTCATGTGTATTGAGTAGTTAAATCCAAACCTTCTCTAGAAACACGGTCACTTTATATGATGAACAGATTTAACTGAACATTTATTCACATACTGATTGATCTTTGCATATACATAGAACACTTTATATATAGGAAACAAAAGCCAAAACTGTTTTTTTTTCTTCTGACAAAACGAGTTTGGAATGACATGAAGTCTCAAGTCTCATTTTATTTATATAGCCCTTTACGCTACTGCATAGGCCAAAGGACTGAACATCCAAGAAATTATCAAATAAGTAAAATACATAAAATACATGACATACAATGGCAAGGTCAAGAATTAGAAGTGACAGAATAAAGATACGTTTTAACACGAGATTTAAAAACCTCAATTGAGGATGCAGATCTTACATCAGGGGGGAGGTCATTCCACAGTAAATGACAGGGTTTTTATTTTTGAGTGCACTATCCCTTTAAGTAGTGATGCATTCTCGAATCGGATTAAATTAATAATCAACTTATTACTCATACCATCATATCATACTCGTATAAATATGGCAACACATCAATTGGTGCTTGTGTCATGATGTTATGTCAGGTGACAGAGAAGAACACATTGACATTTGATTTGGACATTTGACATGGATTAAAGCACTGGGGATTTATTGTGCTTAAAGGTGTGCACCCCATTGACTTCCACTGTATGGGCAAAAACAGCTGAAAATGTCTTCAAATATCTTTTTTCCCCCCTTTGCATTTATGTTAAGCAGAGAAAATCATACTGGTTACATACTGTACAAGATAGAAGTAAATAGAAATAGAAGGTCAGAGTCTGAATTATGACACACTGAGACCAAAACATCCTAAAAATGTTCGTACGTTAAAACAATACGAACTCATGTTGTGTCCGAAACTTTCATCCGTCATAAAACAATCTGCATCCAGATTGGATTTTCGCCTCTGTAGTAAGCATATACATATATATATATATATATTATTTAATTTGAAAAAAGCCTAAATTCAATTAAAAAAAAAGTGATAAATTGTTTAGTTCAGTAACACAGAAAGACGATCATTTGTTTGTCAGATTTTGTAGATAACCATGCGTTAATCTCAGTGTGTTTGTCTATGCCAGTAACAGTAAAATGCGCTAGTTAATGTTTTAGCTGCCACGTGGCTTTTATAAATCAACTTCTCTAATCTTCAAAGCTGCCGATGGATCAAATAGTCCCACCTATCAAGCAAAAAAGGGTGAGATGTGAGATCAGAAACCTTACGGAGCTTTTGCACTTTGCCCTGCTACCTCACTATTCTTCCTTCACTACTGTTCAAAAGGGGACGAATTGCCATCGTAGACGTGCAGCGGTTCATCCAGTGACCGCATTTCCCAGAATGCTTATCAGTGTTTACTGGTGTTCATCTTGTTTTGTAAACCACAGGCGAACAAAACCTTCTCATATGCATGTGATTCGTGTAGAGTCATTTTCAAAAGTGTCTTCAAACAAATACAGCAAACACCTAGCAGTTCTGAACCACCTGTTTGTGATTGGTCAAGATGAATGTAGCTCTTTCATGTTACTCCACACCGGCTGGCAGCTTTCTTGGAGATTTTTGACAAGAAGGGTGATCAAAAACAATGCTTTTGAGAGTTTGGAATCGGACTGTGATGCCCAGGCCCAGCCTCTTCTGGAGAACCAGAGATATAAGGGTGCATTGAGCTGGCTGTTGTAAACCTGTGGGGCAGGCTGTGTGTTTTTGAGAAGGCCCAGACCTCCTGGCGAGATCAGTGCTGGCGGAAAGCCCACGCTGGGGCTCTGCTGCAGGGGGGTGAGTATATTTCCAGAGGAGAGCCTGGCTCTAGAGCCGAGTACTCTGCAGCAAACTCAACCTGATGCCTGCCAGGTTGCAACGCACTAGGCCCAAACCAGCCATCTGCATCTCGTTTAACTAGACGCCACCTCACACATACACACGGGCTCGGAAACATGAGCGTTAGCACACATATCGGGCTCAGGCGGGATGGTATGCGTAAGAGGATGATGATACTGCTTTGAACTCAAGGGAATCGATCAGTATGCCTCTCCATCGGGATGGTCATAATTGATGGAGCGATACTGTGCCCAGTTTGTGAAAGAATACTATTAAAAATATCTGACGTCAATTTTCATGATTCCGTTTTTAAATTGCTCGTAATTGTCAAGATTTGAAAGAACAGAACACCAACGCTGATTGTAAATAGGAGTCAAAACAACTTACTTCTCAGTCTGACAGTGTTTAACGTTGTCCAAAGTTCTGTCTTCCCATCTTACCACATGTGGTCGAAGCGCCTGAGCATTGTTTTGAAATACAATGATGTGCTTGTTATGCAAGGACACATTGACAGCTTCAGGCCAATGTATGAAAAGTGTATATTGACAGGATAGAAATATTTCAGGCAGAACGATGGCACATGAACAGAGAATATCAAACCACGCTCCTTTCAAGAGCTGAATCCTGCTGGGACTGGCATTTAAAGCATTTTTTCATGACTCAATTCCAGCTCCGAGGAGCTATATGCCTGACGTTTCTATTGTTATTTTATGAACTAGTTGATTGTTTGATTATGAACACCTGATAATACTCACAGAGTGTGTATAAGATCATCTAATGAGACACTGAAGAAATGTTTCAGCTGAAACATCTGCTAGTATGCTAAATAAACATCTTAAAAGGACATTAAAAGAGGGGAGATGCACATAATTGTAATCATAACATGAAATCTGAGGAAGAAAATCTCTGCCTAGACAAAAAAAAAATTAAAAATATGAATATCTGCAAGATTTGGGATGCTTCAGATTCGGCTGATTGCATGCAATAAATATAGTGTAGTGTTCAGCTATGCAATTTGAAATAATCTCAGTCTGGTAACATCTGGGACCTGCTGGATATGAAAGTATTTTTCACTTTCAGCTTTAATATCCAATATTATCTTTGTTGAACACATCACATGCGGAATCTGTGATAGAATGAATAATGAAAGAATGTTTTTGGAGGCATAGCAGGGAGACAGCTGGGATGGTTTGGATTTCTGAGTTATAAAGATTGTGAAATTATACATAAGCCTTTCGGTTCGCCAGAAAAATCAGTTATGACTTAAAATTGATGCATAAATATATCAGTAGTTCATTCAGAGTCACACAAAATGCCAAACAACTGCAACGACAACTTTTTATTGTGTTTGTTGTGTGTGGAAAAATATTGGCACTGCTTCATCCCACATAGGATTGAATGGGACAACATTAACAAAAATAAATAAATAGCATGGTTAAGACTTTACATTGGCCATCTCACTGGACTTTCACAGCTTCCCTTAGGCAAAACATTCCTTTTTGAGGCTTTTGGTTGATATTACTGGTCTGATACATAATAGAACACAGATTCCCTTTACAAGCCTAAGAAAAGAAAACCTTGAGCTAGTTTCTGTAAGGAGAATTTGAAAGTGTCAGTATGGAGACGTGTTCTTTCGAACGGTTTGGTGGAAGCTGGGTTGCTTCTGCATCAGACTGCTTCTCCTACACACTCTATCATGACTTATTATGACTACATTTGAAAAATTCAGGCAGGTTCATGTTATCACTTCACAGATTCAAAGCTGTTTCTTAGGAACATGGGGAATGCCATCCCTCATTGTCTGCATTGTTAGTGCGATACCGAAATAAAGCAGTCTCCCCATCACTGACAGGAACCAGCTGAGGATAAATTGGCCGACTTTCACAACACAAACTTTGTGTCTCCTGCGTAGAAGTCTGATTCACTACTCATGGAGTAACTCAGATTTAAGATTTGTTTAATAATAATAAAAAAGTAGAATAAACCCACATGAGCATCAAAACATGCGGGAACAGATGTGTTTTACCTCCGGGTTATGCCCTGACTTAACCACTTTTTACTGTATTCATTCAATAACATAATTGCAACAATTGCATGTTTTTGCGGTGTGTGTTAGCTGTTCCTTGGCTGTGAATTTTAGTGCTATAAGGATAGCTCTCTCATATATCATGCAATTGTGTAATTTATTGGCTGTTTCGGCATGAGGCTTGAGGGGAAGACACAGTTGACTTCACTCTTGATGGCATTAACACCTCTCTTAAATCACAGCGCTGCAGTGCTGTTCAGACTCACCCTTGTTGATACCTGTTTCCTCAGTCAGCGCCAGCCGGCGTTGTTTATAGTAGGCATAGAAGAGGATTGTCTGCCCGCCTATTGATGTCTGGCCCTCGAGGCGAAGAAACAGCTAAATGAATTAATTGAGCCTTTTATTCTATAGTGAAAGCTTGTGTCAGCCTCTCTCAGCTGTGGTTTGGCAAAACAGGAATAAATGAGGGATGTTATGAAGATTCAGTGAGACAGATGATTGTGAGCAATTGAGCAATTTTTCTTTTTGGCACTATGTACCAGTGAGTTTTACTTTTTACAGATGGAGACTTAAAATTTATAGTTCGATCGTTAGTGTGAATTATTTTATTACACATTTACTGGCAGTTGTTTTGAAAGTGGCTCTATTTCACGTTTTAAGCTGCACCGTGTCATTTCAAGCGCAATTCATATGTACTTCACACTCCGTCACCGTAGACCTGTCACACTGAAGAATAAAACCAATGACAGTTCCTAACAGGTAACATGCACACACAAGAAAGAGAGTTTCTCAGCTCTATCATCGCAGTCTGCCAGAATAAACATCAGCCGGATATTTTCCATTTAGTCTGCCAGGAGAATGTCCTGCTGAGATTACAGTCAGGGATGAGACAGCTGAATAGAGTCAGAGTGAAGAGCTCATGACAAACATCTGTACCTATATGTCTAAAACCAAATTCTTGTGGTCCTGAGAAGAGTATGTGCTTTAGGGAAGAAGCCCTGTTCCTCTTCTCATGTTCTGTTTGAGGTCTGAGAAACCACTAAAGACATTTTAATAATTTGAAAATATTCAAAACTTTGGCCCCTGTAGGTTTTTTTTTAAACAGTCTATTATTTGACCAAAACGCAGTACAGTAAAAAGGTATATTGTGAAATATTATAATTACTTTATGACAAATTTTATGACTTTATTCTTGTGATGGCAAACAAAATTGCCGGCAGCCATTACCTCAAAATTGTCACTTGATTATTCTTTAATGATTTAGTAGTATTGAAGTATTTATTTATTTATGGAAAAAACTGTTTTTGATTTCACTGTCAGAATTGATTCATTCATTTGTGCGTTTCTTTTTGTTGTTGTTGAATAAAAGTATTAATTTCTTTCCAAAATAAATTAAAAATAAAAGAAAATAATTATTTTTTATTTAATGTGTTTTTGTTTAATTACAAACTTGTTTTTTGTGCGTGTTTGTTTTTTTCTGTTGCGGGATAAAAATATTAATTTCTTTCTAAAATAAAAATTAAATAAAATAATTGATTTAATTATATTTTTCTGAGATGTGTTGATGTTTAGGTCAAATTGCTCAATGAACTTTTTAAAATTTATTATAGTCAGATTTTTTTAAAAGTCAGTGACAGAAGGGAAAGGCGGCAAAAAACTAACAAACAATTTACTAGGTATTAATTGCATCAGATGATTCTAAGAATAAGAATTGAATGAGAAAATAAAATTATTTTGGTATCAACTACAAGTATATTTTTTATATATATATTTTTTTAAAACACAAGCTATTGCATAGATAACAGTGTCTGGAAGGAGGTATTCCCTGCTTTCTCCTTATGAGGTGAAACACAGGTCTGCTGCCACCCTAGATTCATGGCCCTCGTGCTGGCGGCTGTTTTGAAGCCAGTTAAAGTGTCAGTACACTGTTAACACAGATCATAAACAGAGCTGTAAACAGTGCAGAAACACTGACACATTCCATGTGCGCTGCTCGGCGCGACCGTT
This sequence comes from Enteromius paludinosus, assembly GCA_032361165.1. Taxonomy (NCBI): domain Eukaryota; kingdom Metazoa; phylum Chordata; class Actinopteri; order Cypriniformes; family Cyprinidae; genus Enteromius; species Enteromius paludinosus. The sequence goes on along the minus strand of JAUMHQ010000105.1, from coordinate 1,690,417 downwards.
CCTCTCCAGATCTATTCTCCTCGATGACTTAAACTCTGTTGCCCGAGTATAGGTTCAGAATTGATGACCTCAGCTTAGGGTGGTTCCTGTGTGGAGGGCAAGTGTTTGGGCTGGATTCTCAGCCAAGTCAAACATACAGTGAAGAAAAAAGAAACGAGCAGAGAAAGATAGAGATTGTTCAAATGTGGGACAGCATAACTTAATGTTATGCAACAATGATACAGTTGCACCTCTTGTTTTGTTAATATGTGTGTACTGTATATATATTATTTGCAAAAACAAATGAAACAATTTTTACAAAATCATGTCACCATGGTTTTTTTTATTGTGTCTCAAAATCCTAAAGTCTCAGAGTGTAAGTAAAAATAATAATATTACTTTTGAAAATTGGACAAAATTAAACCTCTCGTTTCTTGTACTTAAAGCACCTCCTGCAGGCAGAGAAAGAGTGTGCATTTTTAATAAATATGTCTGAATTACGCAGCGAACATATTTTTCTATTTGGATATCTACCGGAAGTTAAGTTGGGGGCCACAAAAGCATGCATGCACAGTAACGTTTGTTTATGTTGTTGTCGTTGAAACCTTCTATAAAGCACATATCGTTCATTTTGGGGGATGTACGTTAAGTTTCAGTTTCGTGAATAATTTTGTCTGTAAGGCTGCAAACATTGATGATAGATTGGAATTTCCAGTAGTATAGAAAACATGGTAACACTTTATTTTAGTGTCTTTTAACTGCTTCTTAGCGTACATAATTAAACACATATTAATGTCTTATTCTACATGACCTTATTCTACATCCCTGATTCTACCCAATACATAAAATGAGCAACTATTAACTATTAATAAGCAGCAAATTTTGGAATTTATTGAGGGAAAAGTCTTAATAATAAATGTTCCCTATTCTAAAGTGTTACCGAAAATACCAGTTCTTTTTAAACTTACCATTTTCGATCAATCTAAAATGCTGAAGTTTCATTTCAGCTTGTCCTGTCTCACCATGCAAACTCTTCACTGTAGCATTTCTAGCTAATCAAGGAGCAACCCAGAGCTGGCAGTATACAGCATGCCTGCAGACTGAAAAGCAGATCCGCATCAGTCTCGCTTCTTGTTTCTGCGGCACCACCTGAGGTGCGACCCTTGGCACTTAAGGCTTGATGGGTCCGGTAGGTCTGTCGACAGGACCACCAGGGGTGAGCATGAGCGCATCGTCCCCCAGGCAACAGTTCCTGCAGCAACCGACTCTCTATGATTAATTGCTGTATGAAATTACGTGTGGTTTGCCATACGCTTTGTCCCGGACCTCCTAACCGGACCCCCTCGCACACCCCAGCCGAGCTTCTGCCCTACCTCAGAGGAAAGTTATGAAGGATGTAGTAGTGTAAATATACTACAGGATTAAAAGGTGAGAAGGTTTTATGAGGTGCTCTGGCAAATATTGAGAGACTGGAAGATGTTAGGACTCTGCAAGTTTGATAAATGAGATACCTCTATTTCCATGTATATAGAAGTAACAAGCCAAAATCCTGCTGACCCTCTTTTGAGAGATGGTGAGTCTTGGTTTGAGGGAAACCGAGCTCTTCTCGCCTCATTTCAAGCAAATTTGTCTTTATTTACCCAAACTGTGGTACTTGAACATGACCGTGTTTTGATTTGTAACTGTTTGTGGTTTGGAACTGCAGAGGCTTGTTCAAGATTCAACTGTACACAGAGCCAGTGCTTAAGGCTATTGACTTAGATTAATACTCGACACTGTGAATGTATGTACTGGCATCAGAATGCTAAAACAAGGCTGAAAGGTTAGTTTAGATAAGATTTAAGAAAATCTGAGCAAACTGAAAGAATCTGGTGCTTTGGACAAAGCTTTAGAGTAATGCAGTCCAATACTACACAAAATACCAATCCAGGATTATTAGGAAATCGTGCCCGAGGCCAGGTTTCTGCAAAATTATAATATTATTACATATCTTTTTGCATGATTTTTTTCAAAAAAGTCAAATGTCCAGTGAGTGGCACTAAAAACATGTTCACTCGTATCAGTCTTTTAGCTCTGTTATTGTGACTCATGTTGTATCAGGTGAAATAGAAAATGCATGGAGAATACATGGTTATGTAATGCAAAATGTATAAGTTTACAAATTAAGCATTTTGAGGTCAAAATGTAGTGTTTTAGAATTACAATACTCCATAAGTAAATTAATTTGAATAAATAATTATTAAATAATCATAGCCTTTGTAATTATAAACTGTGTTCATAATCTGCAAAATATAGAAGTTTTAACAGTGTTACTGGTTTATATGGGAATGTTAATGAGTACACTTCAAATAATTGACTGGCAGATAATAAAAAAAAAAAAGAAGAAAGAATCTGCACCAGGTCATCTGTATTAACCAGACTTGACCCCACTTAATCCAGGATTCCCAAAGTCTGTGAAAAAAGCCAAGTTGTGGTCAGAAAGTGCATTTGCCCCCTGACCTCCTTAAATACCAGGCGGTGAGAAAGTAACGGGGGAAATCCAGGGATGTGGTAATGAGTTTGCCATGTACAGTATGTGCACAAACATGGTGGTCCTGGTGTGCTGCGGGTGTGGATCTGGAGCTTTGCTGTTCAGGATGTGAATGATCTTAAAAGAGGATATTTCCCTGGAAAAAAAAATGCTATATTAGTTCTAATTAAGCACATAGACTCGACCTACTCAAAACAATGTGCAACCCCCTTAAAAAAACATTTAATGGTGAGATAGAATGCAATTAAAGCAAATCCTCAAGTTCCCTCATCATACATTAAACTGTCTATGTTAATATGCAGTTAGAAAAAGTGCATGGTCATCGCTTTGACCAGGAAACATTTTCATAATCAATAATTCATTTTGTTAAGCACATTTACTTAACTACATTTATTGATCAAGTTCTATTCTCATTACATTTTAATTCCAGAAAAAGGTTTCCACGCCTTGTAAAGTGTATTATTGTAATTGGAAGTTTTGAAATATATCTAATTATATTCCGAATAACACTAAAACATTCATTCAGCTATTCTGTTCTACTTGCTCTGCATATAAGGCTATTTTTGAGTAATTTAGTCTGAGCCTTCTGTATATTGATCTATGCACATTTTGTCAAAGATTGTAAACAGTTCTCTTCACCCCTTGTTCCAGAAATGTGTGCTTAACAAATTGCAACTGTTTGTTATCTCATACCACTTAAAATTACTTTCTTATGGGTATACACAGGTAAAAATATATATTTTTGTTATCGTGGCTATAAATAATAAGCTGTGTGTAATGCAAATCCGACTAAAGTCTGACTCAATTTTTGTGCCTCCCTCATTGATTTCTTTAAATTTAGGATTAGTTGAAAACAAAATATGAGTTATTATTACATGATTTTTACTCCTAATTTTACCTCGTAATTTCCCTAACATATACAGTACAATGTTTGATGGAATGAAGAAATGTGAGAAAGATTCTGACATGGGGGTGATAAACTAATTGGTGCTCAAGCATGACCACTTAGGTATATTATTGTTCTTTATTAAAATGTGGAAAAGCAAACAAACCAAGGCCAGTATTATTTTGCTCGTAAGGAAATTGAGGTTTAACTCACAAGCTGTTTGTGTTATGACATGATACTCCAAGGCGCTATTCTCTACTGCTGATTATTGTTTTTTTTTTAAGACCACCATGTACTGTGTGTGGTAAAAAATAGGATAGTGGTTAGACAAGACCAGAGCAGTCATGCTTTTTCAGCCTGACTATGGGGCTCCTATTTTGACCTGACATAGGCAGCTGCCAATCACAGCAGATATCTCTGGGCACTCAGTTCATCTTAGGATGTGTTGGTGTTTTTTTTCCAGAACTTTTCACTGAAGCTCCATATGTTATGCTGTCCAGTGGACAGGGCTCTGGCTTTGGATAAAAGGCATGCATTAGATGATCAATCCGATGGCCCTCTTTATTTATTTCCTCCTGTGTGTTAGGGCTGGAGGAAGTCCAGCAGCATGAGAGAGTGTCTTAACCATAAGCTCAGCGAGACTGCTTCAAGCATTCCTCCGAATTTTTTGATATGCTAGTTTGATACGTGTAACGGGAAGGTTACAACATACTCCAACACGAAACGTTATTTTAAACCTCTTTATATGGGATGTGGACATATAAGGCCTGTTTAATGTCAGAATTTGGTTTGTTTTGCATGCAAATTGTAGTGAGAAATCCAATACATGAAGGAGTATTTCAGCCTCAGTACCAAAGTGTAGGCTTGTTTCTTATCTTTTTTAAAGGTGCCATAGAATGCATTGAGAGAATAATTTAAATTGTTCACTGATATGTACATAGAAGGTATGTAGCTTAGGTAAGGGGAAAAAATGCCCAGAAACGGTTTTAC
>JAUMHQ010000105.1:1648993-1685932 GCA_032361165.1 Enteromius paludinosus | reverse complement strand
TGCATGGAGTTTGCTAAAACACATCTGAAGGTCTCCAAGATGGTGAGAAATAAGAGTCTCTGGTCTGATGAGACCAAGATAGAACCTTTTGGCCTTAATTCTAAGCGATATGTGTGGAGAAAACCAGACACTGCTCATCACCTGTCCAATACAGTCTCAACAGTGAAGCAGGTGGTGGCAGCATCATGCCGTGGGGGTGATTTTCAGCTGCAGGGTCAGGACGACTGGTTGCAATCGAGGGAAAGATGAATGCGGCCAAGTATCCTGGACGAAAACCTTCTCTATAGTGCTCAGGACCTCAGACTGGGTCGAAGGTTTACCTTCCAACAAGTCAATGACCCTAAGCACACAGCTAAAATAACGAAGGAGTGGCTTCACAACAACTCCGTGACTCTTCTTAAATGGCCCAGCCAGAGCCCTGATTAAACCCAATTGAGCATCTCTGGAGAGACCTAAAAATGGCTGTTCACCAACGTTTACCATCCAACCTGACAGAACTGGAGAGGATTTACAAGGTGGAATGGCAGAGGATTCCCAAATCCAGGTGTGAAAAACTTAACTAGATCAAAAGGGTGCTTCTACTAAATACTGAGCAAAAGGTCTGAATACTTGTGATATTTCAGTTTATTTTTATTAATAGAAAGAATCTGCAAAAATGTCAACAATTCTGTGTTTTTCCTATCAATATGGGTTGCTGTGTGTACATAGAGGGAAAAAAGGAACTTAATTGATTTTAGCAAATGGCTGCAAAATAATTAATAGTGAACAATTTTAGGGGGTCTGAATACTTTCCGTACCAACTGTATAATGCTCTGGAAATGCTTCCATAAAAGTGGAAATGGAGTGACATTTTCATATAGGTCTGGAATGGCATGAGAAATAATGCCAGAAATTTTATTTTGGTTCCTTTAAAGTTTATCTGTGAAATAATAAAAAAAAAAAAAAGAACTTCAGGCTTGCATATCAGTAAACTCTGCTTAGTACTTCTGGAGCATGGCAGTGTTGAGAGTGAGTGGATGAGGAGAGGAAACAGAAGATCCATATCTACTGCAGGAATCTGGTGTAGTAGCACCACTTCACTGCTAAGTGGACAACCACTTAAACACTCCACTCCAGACAGGTTCTTATCAGACAGCAGAAGCTAAAATGTTTGAGAGACATACACCTGCACTCCATGTGTTTTACATCGTTTTTCTGGTTGGCTTAAGCAATGATTTGGTCAGTTGTTGGGGAGATGTCATCTTCCTCAAGTAGTCAATTTCCATTGTAGTCATTGTTAAGGCTTAAGTGTGAATAATTTTTTATGGTGATCACTACTCCAGAAAAGCTAAATTAAAGCTTTTGCGCCACGTTTCTTGAACTAGACAGCATTTCTCTTCTAGGCCATTTTCCTATTTGCATTCACACTGGCAGAAAAAAACTATGAAGCGGCCGAAAGTGATGTGTTCATTAGCAATATTTAAAACCTCAGCAATCGGTGAATGGAGAGCGACCTGATAGGAATTGTTTCTGTTGTTTGTCAAGCATTTCCGCAATAAAAAGAGCATGGAAACCTGACTAAATCTCCTATGACAACTTCTTGTGTTATCAATGAGGCCAAAAAACTGCAGACAGCAGGTAATCACAGTTTTCCATGTTTGCGAAGTAAACATTTTACATGGCTTTTTAAAAATGCTGGGTAGCCAGTACTTCGTTTGCGTTTGGCCAATCAGCATACACATACGACACTGGTAGTTCCTGTAGAACAGTTTAAGACCCTACTCTGCATTAGGAGCTAATTAAGTTCCCCCAAATCAAGTTCCTAGAACTAAATAGGTTCCAAGTTCCTGCTGTGCGAGCATGGCAAAAAGTGGGAACTTCTTAAAAAGTTACCTCCGGCGCAAAAGCCACTCTAGAATATTACTTTTGGACTGCTGCAACAGGGATCAGTGAGTCATGAGTATTAATGTCCCTCAATGAATGATCCAGTTACAACGGCTCATATATATATATATTGCAGCAGAAACCTCAGCAATTCATGCTCTGGATCATCCATTTCCACAAAAACCATTTCTGAAAATGACCTGCACCACATTTAAGGGTGTGAAGCCGTTTCATTTATTAGGAATTAGTCAGCTGAGCTGTTTATTGAATCTTTAGGGTGGTTTACTGCACTTTTGTGACGAGAGATGAAGTGTGGCAATTTTACCTAATGACAGCTCCAAAGACAAGACATAAACTTGGCTATGATGACAAGAGAGTGACAAGAGACAGACATTCAGGGAGTGACTGCATTGGGACTGGAACTTCACTTCACCGCTCTTAGCATAGGCTTAAAAGAAATAAAGTTCAAGCACAACTCTTTCTGCGTCATTACTCATACAAATATATGAGCCAATTCATTCATTTAATGCGTTAAACATTTGACAGAGTATCACTTCTATAGTGTCGGTGGGGGAAATATCGAGTAAATGACATTGGACTCTTTGCGAAAATTACTTTAATGTAACCACCCACGGTGGGAATTTAAGAAAACTGACTTGAAAGGAGTTTTGACACAAAGGCAATACAATCAGTTCACAAGCTTTAAGAAGTGGAGAGAGACGCTGAGCCATATGTTAGAGAAAGACCTCCCAAGAGGAAGGAAATGTGACAGACATTATTGGCACAAGCAACGTTCTGATGAAAAAAGAAAGCACATGTTATGGAAACATATTTTCAGGAAATGTGTTTATTTTAAGATATGTTAGCCAATTTGAATATTGATATAGAGTGGTTACAAATTGTGTTTAGATAGTTCAGAAAATGTGTAGCGCTTTTAAATAAAAAAAAAGTGGCTTTGTAAAAGAATCCTTTCATGCAACACACAGTTTCACAAGAAAGAGAGTATTGGGGGGAACAAATGTCCAGATAATCTTAGAGGCCCTCCTTATGTAAAACTATCATACCCAAGCTGTGTTGAATATGTATGTGTATGCATGCTCTTGTCATGAGACACACTCTTTAGAGACTGCTCACCACTTTCACAGAACACACAGTGTGTTTTTCAACTGCTTCACCAATCTTCACCCTTTTATTTCCCCAGACTTGGGCCTTAAATGCCACATTTATTGTTTATCTGTGCTTTTGTATGTATGTGTGTACTGTTTCTGTATGTGCGTCTCCCCACACGTGTGTTCTTTTATCTCTTTTCTTCTGTTCCTCGCAGCCTGTGATTGCCATCCTGTGGGGGCCGCGGGCAAAACCTGTAACCAAACCACAGGCCAATGCCCCTGTAAAGACGGTGTGACGGGTATCACATGCAACCGTTGTGCTAAAGGCTACCAGCAGAGCCGATCTCCCATTGCCCCCTGCATAAGTATGTGGATCACTCAGTGTCAAGAACTATTTTTTTACCACTTCAATCCCCAATGAGCCATAATGCTTACAAATGTTTTTGTCCATGGAATACAAAGCTGAACCTCTTCATGAAAATCTGCATTTATGAACGGTGGAAGGAATTTGAAACCATGTCTTGTTGAGGTCATTCCAAAGAGTTATCTGAAATTCTTTACTTCATAGACCAAATCAGTAAAATAACTACATTTTCAAAGAACACAAGTATCTTCACTGCATTATCCTGAATGAAGCTTAACTTATTAACCATCGCTGGTGTTTGCATTTTTCAAATCAAACTGTTTAAGTGGTGCTTTTGTCGATAAAACAATGCTTGGATTTCCAAAAAGCATTTCGAGGGAAAACAGAATGGCTCAGGAGAGACTTCTGGCAGGGAGTTTAATGGAATAAATTCAACCTACAGTATAACTTTTGGGAATCTTATATCTTTGATTTTCCTGGGAAAGCACTGATGTGTGAAACTTGGAAAGGTGCGCACTCCAGTAATTGAACTGAAAATATTTAGTTTCTCTCATAATTGTGAAATAATCTGTTTTTATTTTAATAGCCCATATAAATTTAAGCAGCATCAAAATCCGTGCCGAGCTCAGTTTAACACGAGGAAGTCTTGGCTACAAGTACTACTATGTCCTCCTATTCCGAAGACCATAAATCAATAGGGTTCAAATATTTATAACAGGCTTGTACCGTAATTCAATCTGGCATTAAACTCATTCCCATGTTCACCAAATGGAGCCCAAGATGTGCAGTGCTGATATTGGAAGAAAGACCACCACAGAAAATGTGCATCACTGTACAGTGCACATCTTTCCAAAACGCCAAAAGCAAAATTGACTTTCCTTTTGTTAATTGAATTGTTAAGATTTAGTGTGATATCTTTATTTAAGCCTTGTTTATTGGCCAAAGCACCATAAAAGCAAGAAAAACATATTTAGGCTCTGTGCCATTTCTTAGGGTCACAGTTCAACAAGAGCAAAAAAACAGTTCTGAACCCCAGCAGATGATGAAGATCGTTATGATTTTCTTTTAAATCAGAAGACTTGATTCTTTCTTCCTTCAAATGGCTCTTTTTTTTTTTTTTGCATGCTTGTGCACCAGCTCCACAGAGCACATGAGCACTCTTATCAGCTTCTTCGTATTTCTCTTAGTATGCCTGAGCTGTTTTAGTTCTCCTCTTGTATTGTCCTCATGGCAGTAACTGCCTATTCTTCTTGTATATTTATGTTCCAATACAGCAAAAGACTACTCTTATTTTTTACCACTTTTTATGAATTAAATCACTTTGTTGCAAAGGTCTTTTCGACACGCATGGCTTTACTGAGTGTAAACTTCCCTCCATTCATGAAAAGGCCATGGAAGGAAAGGTGAAAGAATCAAGTCTTGGACATCAAGAAAGAGTAACTCTGTTGTGCAAATTTTAACCGTTTTGTAAACCACTTTGAGAATGGATTTGTAACCAGTATCTTTTAAGTCTAAAAATGTTTTTATATCTTAAATATAATTGTTAATTTTTTTATTATATTTAATTGTCATTATTTTATTTTTTTTCTCATGCTGGCTTTATTTTGCTCTCTTTTTTGGAACAGAAATTCCCATTGCTCCACCAACCACCACTGCAAGCAGCACAGAGGAACCTTCAGGTTAGTTATTCCGATTTGATTTCATCTTCATATGAGAAGAATATTAAATGAGTAAATCTGATTAAATGATGGAAATCTGATGTCTGATATTGCTCACTATTCAAAAATGCTAATTTTGCTTTATGAAGGTTCCTTTCGAATCATGTTTGGATAGGCAACTTGTAAGTCTCCTAGGACTGAGAATTTAGGGCCAGTTTTACTAACAACTTTGCTCCAGCGTTATTATTTAACACCCAAAAAAGGCATTCCTTAAACTATTTTGCTGGGAGAGGAACATTTGACTTGTGCTCTTGCTCTAATTCGTCCCGTTAAATAAAACTGGCCCTAAATGTGGTGCTTTTGAGGCCTTTTTTTATTAATTTGAAGGTTTTCTTTATTTTTGTGCATGAAGTGGGATTTGATTTATACCAACCCATTATGAAAGAGGAACTGATTTTTTTTTAGGAGAATCTATTTTTACACTTACATCCCTTGACGTGTTCATTCTTGCCGCAGATGTTTTATAAATACGTCTAAAAGTAAGCAGACTTAACTTCCATGCCTGCCAAATGATTTCATTCAGCGTCAAGACAGTAAAACACTGTCCGCAAATATACAAACACTTCCCTAAAATTTCTTGCAATTACAGACTAAGTGTCTCATGATCAGATGTTTAATTTCCCAAGTTTTCTTCCCTGAGCCATCAGCTTCTCTTTTTTCCACCCGGCATAGTATTTTCAACATAGAGAGTGAACATGCTTTAGTTTGCCCGTATGGAAAGTTTTTGTTGAAGAAATATTCGTCATTCTCACGGACAGAGGAATTCTAGCGTGCAAAAAAAATCTTTGCAGCTGTTGGTTGATCGTCGCAGACCTCTAATGCTTTACTGACAGATAAGATTGACAGCAGAGCTGCTGGTATTCTCTCTCTCTCGTGGACCTCATTTCATTCTTCTTTGGGATATTTTCTCTGCCCTCACATTTTTCTTCTACCGGCTTTTATTCCTTTGTCCTACAATACAGACTCACTCTTCTCTAGCCCATCTGAAAACAATTCTTTCATGACTGGTAGTTTTGCCAAATGTCAGAACTGCATTGTGAAAACTGACTTTCTTTAATGGACTACAGTATCAATGATTTGAGATAGAGGGTGTTATGACCCATGCAAAATAAACAAATAGGCAAAGTGGAGGGAAAAGGTTAACCCATTTACCACAATGTGTTTCCATTTGTCATGGCCTGAGCCTAAAGCATATGGCAGCACATGTGTAAAACTAAACTTGCATTATGCTTGTCTTTTTATTTTTGTAGAAAAGGAAAAGCTAAAGCAGTGCTAAACAAATACAAAAATGAAAAACAAAAGACAAAATCTCTCTCTATACAGTGTAATTTGTATTAATCAAAATAATGATTTTTTTTTTTTTTTTTATTTCTAAGACTGGTACAATAAAGATATTTTTGTACTATTATTTTTATAATTTATATATATATATATATATATATATATATAAATAACTAAAATGCAAGATAACTGTATTATGCCTGATTTAATTACATTTGTATTTATGCATATATTTGTTTGTTTGTCAACAACGCGTCATATTTTAGACATTTCTATAAAAATACTAATATGATGCCTCTATATTTTTTGTCAATTGGAATTAATTTCAGATTTTCAGTACAAAGAATAAAGGCAAGATTATTACACCCTAAATTTCCAATCATTTAAGGAATGATTGGCCAGTTTAATAAAAAATTAGCATATGTTTAAAAACGTAATTTATTTGCAAAAATAAATAAAATAAAGTGTGACCTTCAATTCAGTCAATGTGAGCAACACTGATTTTGAGCCCTTAAAACGCTCGACCCATCTGGTTTTGAGAGCAACCTTCCATGGAAAGTGCAGCATTCCAAATCAAGCTGATGGAGAGGTGGAGCACGGGACAGACATATTTGAGTGCCCCCATCAAAATGGACGCACCAGACCACCCACGCATCCTGCAATGGGACCGCATACATTATACCTTCACTCCGGGCCCAAAGCTCACCTCAGGATAGTGCAAGACGGCTAAAAATATGACCTCATCCAATAGATGATTGCAAACAGATGTTCTTATCAGGGCACCTCCACCCTTCTCTGTAGCGGTTGCCCATGCAGAGAAAGACTGCGATTGAGAGAGAACCTGTACGTTCTTGTACAGAGGGGTGGGGCAGGCAGCTGTGTAGCAGGTGTCTATGAAAACGAAATAGGGGAACGGCAGAAGGACAGAGGAAAATCGAGAGAGGAGAGGAGAGAAGAAGGATATTAATATGTCTTCAGCACTGCCACATGGAGGGGAGGAATGCATTGCGAATACCTCCGATTGCTCAGCTCAGACAAAACACATATTGTGTGGCTAGGTCATGCATGGTGTGAGTCACCACTCCCAAGACCCCTGCATAATCCCTCAGACACACACTCATCTATGACTGACAGAGATGTCTCTACAAACCTGCATTAGGAGATCAGTGCCTGTTGTTTTTACAAGTCACTTTTTGCATGGATTTGTAGCTGCTCAATTGTAAAAAGTGGTAATATTTTACATTACCAGAAAAAAAAAAAGATGCAAAAAATGCATATGCTTATCTGGTAACTCACTGTAGTTGCTTATTAACATACATATATCTCTTTATTGCTTTATAAGTACTTTATTATTACTTATAAAGCATATTTTCTGCATGACCAAGTTCTATATCCCTAATTTTTCAGACATCAATGTCTGTGTCCTTTAGCACAGGTACTGATTGGTCTTTGTGCTCTGAAGGTTATATTAGTATCTTAAAGTATGAGACCGTTACAAACAGCCTCCAAACGTGCCTTTTTCTGACAGAAAAGAAAATAAGTCTTATAGTGACACAAGGGTGCGTAAATAAAGACAGAGAACTATGCCTTTAACACTTTCACCCTTGTAAGACTAAATGGTCCCACAGAACTCAACAAGGCTTCTTGTGATTATAAAAGGAAGGAACAAAAAAGGGGACTGAGAGATAGAGGGAGGGAAAGTGAGAATTAGAGAGAGAGACAAAAAGAGTGAATAGTGTCTCATCATAAATGCAAAGCTCTCATCTATTTTAAAGCTGCCCTCTCCTCTTTCCCGTTCCGAGTGTTGGCGATGGTCCCCGCACATCTCTGGGCTTCATTTACAGTAATGAAGTTGATTTCTACCCGTTCTCTCCCCACTAGAGCGATGCTACCGTGACCAAAACAAACTCTGAATCAAAACTGCACGCGCTGTTTGGGCTGTTTCTTTAAACCACTGTCAGAGTTCGGGAGACAGCTATTTGTCTCCCAAAGTCCTGAATGGAATGAAAAAACGAACGACAAAAAAACGAGCAGGATATTTTAAGAGGTCGAGAGGGAAAGAGGAAGAAAAAAAAAAAAAAGCAGTTCCCTTTGGAATAGACCCAGCTTGCCCATTGAGTCCCTGCCCCAGTGGGAGCTTGGGGCTCTGGCTATAATCTAATTACATGCTTTATTTGCAGCAATTTGTTTCTCAATCAGTCTCATTCCGCACAGAGAAAGCCTTCCCCCTGTGCGCTCATTCACACCTCATTGTTACAGTTCCCAGATCTGCGATGCGCCCGTGAATAGGATTGTCCACTCCATCTGAGGTCTGACTGGAAACAGACCTCAGGTCAGCTTTAGGCTCTTTTTGCTAACAACGGAGTACAGTGTCTGGCCGTCTTCACGCGCTAAAGACCCAGCAGGTTAGATTGTCGGTGTTAGATGTTAGGGCTTTTCAGAAGTGCTGAGTGACGCTGAATAGACTGGAGTTATTCTCCTTCGACTATCCAGACCCACAACTTCCCTCGACATCTAGCGACGGAGAGAATTCGTCCACAAATGTTTCCCCGCAGGGGTCCCCACAGTCAGCATGTAACTGGTGCCCTCCACTCATTCTTCAGTGTCAAACAAGCCTCACATTCAAACTTACACGCAGCTTTCTTTTTACTCGTTGGCATCGCTAACAGCCTCCGTGCCAAAATCTCTCGTACACAGCTTTCACTCGAAAAGACAGCAGGAAAAACATCCATTAAGGCGACAACCGGCCTCTGTGGGAGCATCATGACGGGATGGCGAGCTAACCCTACTTCCCCTAACTCAAGAGGGGGCACAATGAGTACATTTGTCCTTGCTGCGGGGGACGAGATGTTTAAATAGGAATCTCAGGGTGCTCATCACCTCCTTAAAGGAGAGCTAATGAGAAATGATGGCTTTCAAAGGGAAGTATCGTGATGGCATTAAACAGGGTTATAAGAAAACAAAGCGGTTGCTCTACAGTCTTCATTTAAATGGAAATGAAGCTGCCACACTATGGACTCTCAATTTCATTTCGGTTACAGTTTCTCTGCCATTTCCAATCTACAGTGTGCACGCTTTGACTCGCCCAACCCCACCTCGAAGTCCCTCGCGCAACCACTTTGGCGCGACTACTTTCACGGGCATTTTTTTCTGATTCCTTCGTTCCCCGGGCAACCTCATTCACACTGAGAGAATAGCGAGTCCAAAAGAAAGTAAAAGGCAGGCATGGAGCGAGGGTCGGCCGAAACAATGAAGTTTGTTCATATGCAGGCGAGCTGAAAGGTTTTTCTCTCCCCCTCCTCCGTCTTCTCATTCCATCCATCCACTAAAAGAAGGCCATGACAATGTGTGGGGCGTAAGGGGAACGGCAAGAGAAATCTTCTCTATTTAAACATCTGCATGCTCCAAAGAGGTGTCTTTTAATGAATTAATTGAGTCTGTGTCATCGTACAGAAACTTAGGTGCAACTGAGGCACAACTAAGTCGAAACTAGCTTTCTGTTGGACAGGTAAAAATAAATAAATAAATAAATAAAATGGCGCAATTCGAACCAAATCTTTTGGCCCGAAACGCCACGTTTCTTCTTTATTTTTTACACACAACAAGCTTTTAAAACACTTTATGTGCTGCTAATTTCCCCCCTGACCTCCCTTTGTGCTCGGACAACCCTTGCTCCCCCTTTACCGCCACCTCCCTGAGCGCCGAACCAATAAATGCCAAAGGTTGAAATGGTCTTCAGGGGTTGTGGTGGGGGAGGGCGGCATTAGGACAGACGTACAGGGTGGGTTGACAGGACCGGGAGGGAGGAGTCGTGATTCAAAAAGCCCTAATCAGGCCCATCATGGCACTGACAGTGGAGACAAGGGTGAGAAATTAGCATGGAGCCGAAAAAAAAAAAAATCGCTGGGTGGCACAATACGCTTGGCCTTAGAGGGCTCCCATCAGAGCAGGGGAGGGTCCAGACATCCAGAGAGCAGAACGAGAAGGACCTTTTGTCTCCTGCTTTTCTAAGGAGCAAAAGACACTTCACTGAATGCCTCACAAGCCCTATTACAGCCTCACAATTAAACTGGGCAGATGGGTGTCACAACAGGCCAGGGCTTTGGGTTAGATGTGTAGTTTGCAGAAGTGTCTCTTTTTTTTGACAACGTTCCTTCTTTTGCGCTATTTAATTGTGTGTTTTTGCCCTTTCTTTTAACCTCCGACTTTAGACTGTGAATCCTACTGCAAGGCTTCCAAAGGCAAGCTGAAGATCAATATGAAGAAGTACTGCAAGAAAGATTACGGTGAGTGAGAAAAGTCCATCCTGCACTCCCGCATTTACGCAGGTGGCTCAAATCCTTGCCCTCGACAACATCTTTATTCTTCATCCAAAGCTGAATTCCCTCGGGCCCTCTCAGTGTTGGTATATTGTAGTGATGGCTTACTTAGGGCTTTCAAGAAGAAAGTCAAAGGATCAAACAGGAGGAAAGGCCATCAGTGAAGGGTTTAAGGGAGGCTGCGTTGACGGACAGCCCAGCAGGTATTTGAGCCCAAAGCGGATCAAGCCATGGCAGTGTGACGGGCAGAAGGGACCGTAGTGCTCACAGATATCCTCATTAGGGGAAGAGCATGTCCCTGTCCTGCATTCCTGGGGGCAGCAGGCCCTCTCTTGTCCGTGAAAGGGAGCAGATGTGCAGCCCCTCTCCTACAGAGGTGGGGCCGTTTCATCACTCAAGCGAGACCCCGTGGAACTTAAAGAGCTTAGCAGATTTAATAACAGCCAGAGCATTTTAACAGCTCTTTTGATTCATTTCAGACAGCACAGGTCATTTATTGAGGCTGAATGAATGACAATAAACTGCAGATGAAATGAGTGTAGCTATAACTAATAATATTTACATTAATAGTTTGTATACTTCTAACACAAAACACGAGTGTCCATATTTATTAATCAAAATATTTTTTTAGATTATTCATTTAGAAATATTGTTTGGGGAAAGTCTTTTCACTTAAAAATTTCAAAATGAATATTAATTCAGAACTTAAAACAATGCTCCTCATATAAGAAGAGGTCTAATCTAATCACTGTGTGTATGATTCGCATTATTCATTTATTTCAATTAATGAATAGATCCAGCAGCCAGAAAAAAATGAGAACTGTCATTTACTCATGTGTAACAGGCTGTAAAGACAGGGTGTGATAAATGTATCAATAAAGACATGCTTTGATACTTCACGAACACTATATATTACAGTAAGCATTTATGCTCAGTAGACCTCTCAAAAATCAGTTACACTGAAGGTGAGGAAACACTGGGAATCCCTGCAGTGTAGAGAGGAGGTCTGGCACACATTGCTAGCTGCATCTTATGTGACGAATGCCGTTACCTCCTGCAGACTGGCTTTGCATGTTCTCCTTTCTACACTGCCATTACTCATTTAATACTTCTGGATAAAAAGAATTTATCCAGATAATATGGTCCCCCGCTGCATTCAATTTACAGTTGTCCTCACTTACGGAGAGCTGGCCAGCTCCCTCTTTACAGAAAAGTGAACAATCTAGGATAAACTCCCACATTCTGAGCATTAAACCTAATCCACTTTCCCTCTGCCTTCTTGAGCATCAGGGGGGCTTTATGCTACAGCAGCATGGGGGGAAATGGCTGGAAATGGTATTGAACTTGAAGATGGAGTCATCTAAAAGACTTATAGGGGAATCGGGCCCTTTGTGGCATGATATTTACAGCCTTATGCCTCACTGGCACATTACCCATAAAACACCACAGGAAACCTGACCACAGCTGGGCCTCCACACGGTGTGACATGTTGCAGTCACTCGATAAATGACTTCCACTTTTCCAAATGGTGACATTGACAAAGTTTATTCAATTTTATTTGTGATGATTTCTGGTGAAAACAATACATTTCATTTACAGTATTTCCCCTCATGTTGTTGCAATTTTATTTTATTCTTATGTGGGAAACAAAAGATGATTTTCTAAAGAATATCCTGGCAAGTTAATGAGGCTTAAACTAAAAAAAATGAAGAAAGTTATTAACGTCATATAATCATTTTATGTGGGAAACTCATCAAAAAGATGACCATTATTATTCCTGATAAAGATTAGTATTTCCATTAACCGCTATGAAAAGATCTGACTCCAAAGAATGAGTATTTCATGAGTCACACATTGCTGTGTCTCTCAGGAAAAAGCTAAGGACCAGAGATCGTGTTTTTAGTGAACATCTAAAAATTACAACGCTATTGAATGGCATCATAATATTTGGAATGTTATTAACAAATTATATGAACCACTTTAATTCACTATTTTCCTTTCAATGTAAAAGAAATACAAAAACATTCTTCAAAATTAACCTTGTGTTCCACAAAAGAAACAAAATGGCACTTTTGAAACCGCAATTACCATTGATTTGAACAATTAAAAATTTTAAGGAATTTACAATTTAAACAAAGGCATTAAATAAACAGACGTTGCCATTTAATTTGAAGCATATATGTTTTAATTCTCTTTTTTTTTTTTTGCTATTATAGAACTTTGAATATCCTGGTACCTGATACAAATGAGAAGTTTAAACTCAGTCTAGTAGGATGCTGTGTGACACAAGATAAAAAACTGATTCATGTATATCCGAGACAGGGTCCTTGTAATTAAAACTTGTGAATAACGTGAATTCCTGTATTTGAATTTGTAACCTGGGGTTAAATATTGCATATCTGAGGGAAAAACATGTGTGAGTGACAAGTATACTCTAACACTAGCCTTTAAAATGTTGAGTAAAGTATGTAAATAGACAGAAGCATAGATCACCAAGCATTAGTCTGCTTAATACAGACTCGTTAGCCAAGCGCAAAGTATTACGCAGACGAAATTATATCTGCCTGTTTTGCTGGTTCTTTTTTGTCAAAGTCACCTTACAAAGCACCTTGAAGGCTATTAATAATGAAAGGGGAACAGCATGAGTCTACAGGCAGTTTAAGCAGATTTTGAGGATTCACACTTGCAAGGAATCTCAAACTGCGGCACGGTTTGAGTTACATGCTTTATTTGAAAGCACTTTAAACTGAAGGTTGACCTGCATTGCTGAGGCAACTGAGACGATACAAACGACTTAATCAGAATTAGAGCCAGACTCTGAACCCACGGCTGAACTAGCATTTCAATCGAAGCTGAAAATTTAGGCACACGGGAGCAGTGTATTGCAACATTTATATGGTGCAGTATGTGTACATTTATTCAACGCAGATTTTAGGATGAAATGTACTGTACATGTGAAGTGGAATCCGAAAATTCAAGACCACACATGAAACCTGTGATTTACAATTTACTTTAAACCGAAAATGAACAGAAAAAAATAGATCCGATTAAAAATGCAAAAGAAGAAGAAATAATTTAGCCTTTTAGATTTAGGCTGCAAATCAAAACCAGATGTGACTCTGAATCATAAAACCAGTCATAAGGGTACTTTTTTTTTTAATTTTAGATTTTTAGATAAACTGAAAGTTGAATTAATAAGTGTTCCATTAATACATGGTTTGTTAGGATATGTCATTATTTGGCAGATGTAGAAATCTTTCTTCATGAAAGTCCTAATGATTTTTGGCATAAAAGACCAATATTATTAATGTATATATAAGTTTTCTGAGACTTTCAGGCCCCGTTGTGTAAATAAATGATCATACATTAGTACGAATTCAAGTTTAGCCTTTTTTTTCTGTCACTAAAATATTTTTGTACTTTTTAAAAAGTAATTTCTCAAATGACTCTTTTAGATGTTAACTTTCTTAAAAATAATTTGTTTATTTGAAAAGAACACAGCCGAAACTGCTTAAAATACAGTGTCTCTCGTCTGTATTAATAATGGATACATAGCTAATTCTGTTTTCTATTTTCTGTTATTCTGCCAGCTGTTCAGGTCCACATCCTAAAGGCAGAAAAAGCCAGCGAGTGGTGGAAATTCACTGTCAACATAATCTCGGTCTACAAACAGGGAGAAAGTCGAATTCGCAGGGGAGATCAGTTTTTGTGGGTCAGAGCAAAGGACGTAGCCTGCAAGTGTCCAAAGATCAAGCCCGGAAAGAAGTACCTGCTGCTGGGCAATGATGAGGATTCTCCTGGACAAAGCGGAGTGGTGGCAGACAAGGGCAGTCTGGTCATTCAATGGAGGGACACTTGGGCTCGAAGACTGCGGAAGTTCCAGCAGCGTGAGAAGAAAGGAAAATGCAAGAAAGCATAGTGACGGGAGAAGAAAAGAAGTGGCTATCAAGAGCCGGACAGAGAAACGACAGAGAGGTGGATGAAAAGATCATAAGAGAAAGGAAGAGAAGAAAAAGAGGGACTAAACATGGCTGCTTTGAATAAAGGCATGAAGAGAATATTAACTTTTTTTTTTTTTTTTTTTTTTTTTTAAATAGGAACATGTGTGAAGGAGTTCACGATGCAGTTTTCATTTCTTATTTGTTTCCTTCAAGATTTGTTTGCTGTTTGCCAATTTTGCACCTGTGTTCAGCATAAAGAAAGGTATTTTATGTTAAATGGCTTTCAGATACATTTTGGATGGCTTCAGTCTGGTTAAGAATCAGATTAAGCCATATTTAATATTCTAAAACAACCTGGGGATTGAGGATTGGTACATTAAAAACCTGAACACTTTTTTAGAGCAAAAAATAAATAAATAAATAAATAGAGCATGCCTCTTCATTACAAAATATAAAAATCTTCATTAATGAGTTTTGCATTTAAAATTTATATGCTCCAACTTATGCATAATACATAACGGCATCTGAGATGCCAACATTTCAGAGATTTCAAAAATTCTGTTTTCGGAAGGAATTTTTTTATATGATAGCTATCAAAAGTAATTTGCAGTTCTTCAGCCAATTTATAATATTCTCCCCCGTCCAAGGTCCGAAAAGTATTTTAAAAAGTACGACTTTGTAACAACCTCCATGAAAATCTCATACTTTAACGCATATATTTGTGCATATTATTTTTTATATAAGTATTCATTCAATTACTGTAGCAATTTTCGTTGAGCGGCTTTTCATTGAAAACAGATGCAAAAAAAAAAGAAAAGCTCTTGTACAGTGTAACATTTATATTTCAAATAACACTACTAATTTTTGAAGACTGGTGCTGCTGGTTTTTACCCAGACCACTACAGACTCAAACTGTCCCAGCAAATGCACAACAAAAGGTTTCTGTTCAATGTACATGTTTCTCTTTTTACTGTCGGTGGGTTCGCCAATTCAAAGATACAAATAATAATAATAATAACCTAACAATTGCTGAAAAGAAGCTTTGTACATTTTTAAAGTAATGCCCATTTCTTCAACAGACACAAATAGACTAAATTTGGTAGAATTATTATAATTGTTTTTCTTTTTCTGTTTAAGCCATGTGTTGTGAATCATGCCACAACGTCTTTACAACGAGAAGAACACCTAAACTGATTAAGGATCTATAAAAATGTAACAGCATGCTTGTACAAATCCTAAAATGATTAGCATGCATTTACAATTATTTTTGAACTTGGAATAAAACCACCATGTATATTTTTGTATAAGACATGATGACTGAGGTAGATGACTCTAAATACAAACAGCATTTCTTGCTCCATTTGATGCTCTGATTTAATTGTTTATAGTCCAGACATGGATGATGACATCCTTTTGTTAAAACAGTGTGACGAGTCGACTGTGTAAACAGGCCTTTTCGGAAGTCCTGGAAGTGTTAGTAGAACGGTGTGTATAGTTAGTATTTTCCCTTGTGTGTAAAACAGTATTTAGAAGTGTACGAACTACCTTTAACTAGTATTCATTAACTAGTATTTAGTTTTGTAGAGCAACGCCATCTCTCCGTAAACATTTCCATGTCCATTTAGCATCTGTGAATGTAGGAATGCATGTACAGTAATGTTTCACTACAATAGAGAATTCTCTTCACTGTGAGAAACGCTGCTCATACACACACACACACACACACACACACACACACACACACACACATTTCTTTTGTTACTAATGAGACTGAGGTTCTCTGAAGTACAGCTTTTCCACTGATCACTGAGGGTCATTTAACATTTGCTTGTGTGGTCAGTTCCTCACAGATCAATAAACAAACTCCAAGAACCGAACATTTCGGTTTCAAATACCAAAAAAAAGAAAGAAAAAAAAAAAAGTTGGATTTGATGAACGGTTTACGTGTGCAGTAATTATCACCTTTACTCAATGCTTATTTCTTGTAAATGTACACAATGTATGACATACAGATATTTATACATATGCTGTATTTACCGGTTACAAACAATATTCGTAACAGCACATGTAAATGTATTTTGTTTGGCACTCAGTATCTTAGTGCGCACTCCTTTTTCTTTTAAGTATTCCAATGATGTAAATTTATGTTCAGTTTTTACTTTTTTCGCAGCAGTGGAAAGATGGCTCCTGTATTTGACATTACCAGCAGACCTTACATACATTGCTTCTTGTTCATATTATGAATTGTAAATTTAGCTGTGGCAAATACAAGACGTCTGCAATATTGTTTTACAGTGCATACTAATATATTATGGTTATTATAAGAAAATATTTAATGACACAAGACATTGTGGATCGTCTTTTTTTTTTTTTTTTACCTTTATTTTAATTTTTTGCATTTTTTTTTTTTTACAGTTTGTGGTTGTTTAGATGGTTGTGATTAAAATCCAGAGGGGATAAGATAACTACTGAACACCAACCTGGTAGAACTACATTCAGCATTCATTTGGAATAAAATCTCAAAACATTACTGTGTGCCTTTTCATTTGATCAATTGAAAGATTTTAGGAAATATGACCTAACAGTGCTAACATTGGTGCTCATTAAAATATTACCAACAAAACAGCCAGACCTAACTGACCAACCACATTTATTAGAATGTCACATCTTCAGGCTAAAACAATTGACAGAAAAGTGTTAAAGGCGTTTTTTTCTTACTTACAAAATAGAATGTGTAAATGTAGCTTAGCCGATAAAGAAAGAGAAGTTAAGAGATAATACATTTTAATTATACTGTATATACATATATTTTGTATTGCTTTGTGACTCAGACCTTGTTTACAAGATGGATACGGATGATTTTCTTCACTTCCAAACAAAGAATTTAAATAGGTTTTCCCCCCTTGGAGCATCTCGAGCTCATGGTTATTTTCATAACACTATTCAAAGCCCTTTTTTATTTTTCTTTCCATTCCGAATCCTTCTTTGATCATTATCTGAGGAGCTAAGAATTTTAGTTCTTCATAGTGGTCCATATTCCTTGGCTTTATCCCAGTCACTGGTTCTATTACTTTTATAAATGTAAAAGGGGACAGGAGAGGGTTTTATACAGTAGATGTGTGTTTACTTAAACAGGATCTCTCGTTCACCTCAAAGACGGTTTTACTAATAGTCTCCGCGGTCCGTATGTGTGCCGTCTTTCTTCTCTTTAGAAACTTCCTCTTCATTAAGTCTGCCAAGCAGCCACGACAATGATAGCGATGAGGAGAAGAACAATCACCACCATCATTCCTGATTGAAAAACACAAAACATTTGAATGAACGAACAACCTTAGCTTTTTGAGCAGAAGATGCCCCAGCAGCGGATAGAAAAAAGCCCCCCACATGACTGATTTTTAGCACATGTGCATCCCCTACCAGCCGCACTGCAGAAACTTCATAAATCTGTTGTTTATATGATCTGCTTCTCAGAGAAACTTAATGTAATTTACATTTTTGACTTCCTGAAACGATTATTTAAAAACGGTCATTATTTGCATTTTTCAATGATCACTCATTAAAATAAACACAGTAATGCCTCCTAGATGGGGCTCTTAGCCCCGTGTTTAATTCAAACTCAAGATCAACACTAACTGATGGTGAGAATGACAAACAAAATGTGGTGAAACTTTCAGCGAAGCATCTGCCTTTCATTAATCCTTCCGATAGTCACATTTCTCATATACTCCGTGTCACTAGAGGAATTCCATGAAGGTGTCGGAGAGGATGTCTCATCTCCTGTGAGTCACTGACATCAACCAGAACATTTTTACATGTGTTATAGATCTGCTTTTACAAAGCTGATAGTTCCGACTTTTAAAATGAGACACGTTTGAAGTTGTGAAATGCCAATAAAACCACAACTGCGAGCTGTGACTGAGCGTTACACATTATCCAACTTTGTTTTGTTTATAAGGTTAGCCTGGCCATATATCGATGCTTGTAGCAAACGTTTTACAATCATTATTTATTACTTGAGCATTATTGAATAGGGGTGTGTTTTATTCGAGTTTTAATAAAACTATTATACTTTTTTAAGTGCTGCCAATTGCTTTTCATTGCAACAACACTAATTACAACATCTAATAGCAGGATCATTTAACTGCCATATGTATCTAAAGGTGATTAATATAATGCAAATCTGATCTTTGACATATTTCTTTATGAATCCTTAATCAAGTCTATCGGATAACACAGTTTGTATGTTTCTAAATTAAAAAGTCTTAAAATTAATTGCATTTCTGAACTAGAAAATTTTTTTAAATCTAAAATGTTAGGCATCACAGATATATAACAGACAGCTGTTCTGTGTTATTAAACAAAAAAACTATACATATAAATGTCAAATGCACCGATGATATTTAGTTGATATGAAAAGTCTAAAATCTTACAGACATTAACATACAACAATTTATCATAATTAGCGTATATACAATTTATTCTAAAATCTGGTAATTTTGGAAAATTGTACTTTATTTTCAAATCACCCATATGCTTTTTTGAAAACACACATTTTCTGACTATGCTTGTCTTAAACGCTTCCTTTGTTTGTGCAAACTCTTCAACATAGCAGACGCGCCATCATCTGTCACGTCTTTTCAAAACATCCTTATCTCGGCTAATCAGACAGGATTTTGACATATGCGCTGTTCGTCATGGATGCTGGCTGGTACTGTATTTGCAGCCTTAGTCAGTACTTTAGTTTACATTTCTCTCATAGTTTGGCTCGGTGGCTGTGTGTTCCCACCGGAGATCACAGCGCCAGCTGGCCTGCTCTGAGGCACAGGGCAAAAAGGAAGCTGCGCTCAACTAACTTAGGCTGGTATTATATATGTATATATATATAAACCAGACTTACCAAAGCCTGCTGCAGCAGGGTGTGAATTAGGAAATCATTTTGACTGTGACAAGGAACAATGTCCGATTTTTAGTGAACAGATTCCCACTGGACAATTCCACATTTATTTAAAAGAAATTTGGCAAGAGAAGTGAAATATCAAAGACCAAAAAGAAGAAAAAAAATCTCCACTGAGCTGGTAAACCTTACAAAGACATTTTACAAGATGAAGGGAAAATGTTTTACTTTCCAAGTGAACAGGATCTTTTCTGTCTCAAATGCCAAACGGTGAAATGTCATTCAGATTTAAATCAGCCTAAAGAACGTTTTGTAAAACAAACCATCATTCACACTGTCAGACATCTACGCTTTAAAGTGAGCTTCACACCCTGGCTTGTCTGTTTGCTCCTCTTTTTCACCTCTGCAAAACTGTCACAGTTCTATAAGTAATCAAATAAGCTCTGTAACCCAATCACGCTGCCCCAATGACAACAATAATATTTGCTAGACAAATAGATTAGTGTGCACAGAGGGCAGAAGACCTGTGTGGCCACCCAGGGGGCAGAACAAAGGACACACATTTTTCCCAATTGTCCTTTATTTATTTAAAATCAAAGCCGTGGGAGAAAGAGAGACATGTGAGGATCTAAACTTCAACTTGTCACATTCGGGGGCTTGAAGACTCGAAACATAAGCCTCAACTTCATTTTACTCAATCGGTTTCTGAACGGATCATCTTCCTCTGCCTGCCAATGTTGTTCCTAACAGTCCTTTTTTCTTTTTCATCTTTGCAAAGAAGACAGTTGTAAAGTATTTGGCAGTAGAATGCAAACAAATTAAAAACTAATTACGTGAATGAAATAACACCAGACTTCATAAATTACAATATGAGGACACATTTGGCTATTTTTCTGGCATTTGACTTCAGTACTGAAGTCTATTTCTGACATGAAGATGAAGTCATACAGTTATTATCTATACACTACCCTTCAAATGTTTGGGGTCAGAAAGATTTTTGACAGTATATATATACACAGATATCAAAACACAGGAAGTTTTAACCAGCTGGATTAATAACAAACAGGAATAAACAAAAGTAATCTTAAATAGACAATAGATAGAAAATTAGAAGACACAGATACAACAGAACAACTGATACTAGAACATAATGTGAACGCCCATATAGTCTGAACATGAGAGGAATACAGGAGCACTGTGAGTGCCCAGAGAAGAGAATGATCTGACGGCTTTAAAAGAGTTGTGGCATGTTATTTTTCACCATTTTCTTTCCACAAGACAAAGACAAGTGTCAAACAAAGTTGGGAAACGTGAGGAGTGAAGTGAGTCAGGGAACACACACACAAAAAAAAAAAAGTGGGGTACGGACGACAAGGCAGTGAGGAATTTTTCCATTCATCAACCCCTCCTTCACCACCCCTCACTGAATACATGAATATGGTTAGGTGTTAAAAGCAGACACGGGATGAGAAGACGCGGGGTAGAGAAATAAAGGAGCCAAAAAGAGAATCAATGCAACTCTGGCCTTCGGCTCTGGGATCTGCAAACAAACTCCAGTCTGTAGAGTCCTCTGGACAAACAAATGGAATTATGTGTGACATTAGAGGAGCAGGACCAAGTGCCGCAATGCATTTATTTCCCAGGAAAATTCAAGAGGGATCTTTATAAGATTTTATTATTCACACTCTTCACATGCCCATAATAAAAATTCATTAATGCTTACTTCTACATCTTCTACAAAGAGTTATTTGAATAAATAATGTCTTGATATAATTCAAGATTTAAAAAGTTCCATTGTCTATCTTCAACAGCAATGCCACATTTGTCACCAGTGGCACCAAAAAGGTTTGTAACGAGAGAAAATTGGTTGAACATCTCTTATTCCCCACAGACACCGGCATTAAAGGGTTAGGGCACCCAAAACGGAACATATGCCAACGTTTACTCACCATTATGTTGTTTCAGACCCTTATGAGATACTCTCTTCCATTGAACAAACCAGGAGATAAATGATGACTTACTTTCTTCAGCGAAAGAATGGGATATTCAGCAGAATCTTTAAGCTGCTCTTTAAATGCTACACATGATAGACACATACATAGAGAACCATCTTTGGTTCCACAAAGAACCATTCAGTAAAAGGTTCTTTAAAGAATCATCTCTGTCTCACCTTTTTAGAATCTGAATATATGCTGTAAAGAAAATTGTGAACATGAGCTGTCTTTAAAGCTATTTGATGGTCAGATCTTCACACAAAGCTAACATTATTAATATTCGAAAGTTATTCAATTGAATTTTTATCATTTTAAATCTAAAGGTTTTTAAGTAATGAAATGTTATTTTTCTATCCATTCATATATGTCAAGTCCAGATTCTTCAGGTTTGTCAACCTCTGATCACGGTTCACTTTCACGGCACAGAAAAGAGCAGCTTAGATATTCTGCTGAAATACAAACATGAGGGTGAGTAAATAATCAAAAGGATTTTTTTTTTGGTGGGGGTGGGGGGGTGGGGGGTATTCCTTTAATGAAGAGCTTAATGAAGACAGATATTTCGTGTCTGCTGCTCAAGTATGCAGACATGCTTGAACATTTACCACATGTGAAATGATTTAAGCGGCCCAGACACGGTTGGCGTGCACAAAACTTGAGAAGTCTGAGAGGCTGCAGTCATTGATCACATCGCAGAAAATGCAATTAAAGCAATAGCTCACCCATAAATGAAATTTCTGTCATCATTTCCTCACGCAAAAAACAAAACAAAAAATAAAAAGCACTTTACTTTTCCCTGCATTTACATAAATGCAGACTGGAGCTTACAAAGCTTCAAAAATAAATAAATGCTATATAATTATTATAATAATATATAATAATTCATGTTTCATTCAAGTCTCCTAAAGTCATAGGCTTTTTTACACTTAAAAAGTCATTCTAAACCCAGGGTAAAAAGAATTATGGGTTATCTTGCTTTACACTGCTCATAATTTAACAAACAATCTGGAATGTTCATAGAATGATTCCTAAACCTCGTCTTAACATTGTCCTAACACTGCATATTTGCTGTGTCAGTTTCATAAATTAGACAAATGTGGGACACTTGTTTACATAAACCCTCTAGCACTGCACATCCTCATATTATATACTGCTGACAGTACTATCACGTTTTTTCTCAATGGATTTTTCTGACTATAAATATAAGATTGAAACGGTCTCTTTGTCATGTTAGTTGATGCATTTTCCTGCCACCTTTTGACATTTTTCCCATCAAATACTGACCGTTTGCACAACACACAGTGTTTCATTGACTGTCCAAAGCATGTGAAGATGAGGCACGTGATTGGGTGGATTTTGCTAAGCACATAGTCATAACATTCTAACACTGCTCCTAAATTACAAGTCTCAAACCTACCTATACTCAGGGTTAAAAGCGGGGGTTAGAATAATGATAACCCGGGGTTAAGCACAGTGTGAAACATCCTTCTGAGTAGGTTTGGGTGGTATATTGAATTTCTGTGATATATCAATAGATTTTTAGACACAATATAGGAAGAGGCAATACAGCTTGTATCGATAAACAGTTTAATGTTACAAATGCATCTTAAAACCGAGTGAGCAGAAACAAATGGAACAGTGCAATAGAATAGGAGTGCACTAATTCTGACTAAAATATACATTTTGCTAAAATATTTTTTTACTGGACATTATAATGTTGAATATGTAGCATTTTGTGTAACTTCATGTAAGTGTATTTTATGATAGATGTAATTCTAAATTTGTAATGTGGTAACTCACTCTTAGATGAGTTATTATTCATTTTTATGTTTAATTTATTCATTTTTAATTCCACTTCAAAAGGCATTCTGTTTGGTTTTTAATTGTTAAGTTACATTAGAATGTATTTTGATTAGAATTTTGTGCATGCTAAAGCCAATGTATAGCCATTCACTATTTTTCTTTTTAAAGCTTTCAACATGCACATTTTTTGTAGGACTGGCAGAATGTGCTTTTTTCTTAAACAGAAAATCATTAAAAAAAAAAAAAAAAAAAAAAAAAAAAAAAAAAAAAAAATTATATATATATATATATCTATATATCTATCTATATATATATATATATATCTACTTAAATTTATAAAAATATATAGTCACTCAGCCTACATATACTTATTTGTTCGCATATTTATGAGGTTTTTATTATTGTTCATATTGCTGTACTCCAGAGTGAATGAGATTCACAAGTTTAATTCCGAAGAACAATCTGTTCACATAATGGTGAATAAAAGTTGGCAACAGTTAGAAATTGTTGCTTTTCTTATGATTCATCCACCAAGGATCATTTTGTCACAAAAAAAAAAAAAAACTCCTTTTGTGCTCCACAGAAGAAAATCATAAATCATAAGTTTGAAATGAGTGTTGTGCTAAATAATGAAATAAATTGTAATTTTGGTTGATTTATCCCTTTAACAACAGATTGAGAAGAAAATGAGATCACAGAAGAAAGTACCCTGATGTATACCGATATAAAATACTGTAAGGTCTAACAGAACTTTCCAGAAATCTGTGTAAATGACCTCTCTAAATGTCTCAGCCTGATCTCACCTTTACTGCCGCTCCAATAACAAACACACAGATCACATGCAGATGGGTCTGTAAGAGCTCACAGCACTGAGACCGACCGTAATGTGCGGATCTGACTTTGCCATTTACAGGCAGCAGACTTAAATCCTTTCAGTTCTGCAGATTGCACTAGAAAGCAGAAGGGAGGAGAGAAGGGACAGAAAAAAAAAAAGAGATGGCCGTAAATCTGAACGATGGACAGGCTTATTGATGCCGGGCTCTTGATGCAGAGTACATAAAACCAGGGCTTCAGTGGCTCAACAGAGGCAGAAAACTCACCACAGGAAGCAGACTTAGTGTCCAACACCTTGACTCTGTGCGTCTCGTTTTTGATGCGGCCATCCGTCTTGTCCACAAGATGAGCAAGGTCATCAATGATCTCTGAAATACACAACAAGCAAAATCAGTCCACAAGAACAAGGTGAGCAAAATGTTCTTTGAAATACACAAGATCATCATTCGTAATTACAAACATTAAAAACAGTCTCAGTACATGATTCTAGAGAGAATGAGCGCAGCGCGCGACATGTGAAAGTATTCTCCTGCCGTTGTTTTGTGGTGTGTGTGTGGGGGATTTATAGTGGCCAGAAATGTGTTTGTGTGAGCTGGTAGCTGTGGCTAAACCGCACACCATCTGAGGCCTTATTGACTGTATTAGTATGTCTATGTTTGCTGACATCTGTGCAATTACTACTAAAATATAGCCACAAGTGGCAACGACTTATGTCCAAGTCAGGCTGGACCACAACTGGAGAATTAGAAAGAACAGACCATGTGGATACAATTGTTGTGGATCAAGTTCTCTCATCACATTTGCACAGATTTAAGGTTTTCTTAAGTTACAGCGCCCCCTACTTCTATAAAATTGGTGCAGTTTCGGCATCTTTAGAACGTCATCAAGATAGCAATTTTGGAAATAAAGTTATTTAAATAATTTAAATAATACATAAAATGTACGTATATAAGATCATGCTATCCATTTAACTGTTTAATTCAGGGCAAAGGATCAGAGGAAAAACTAAAATTTATTAGAGTGATTGCAAAAGTGTACATTTGCTTATTATATAGTGTCCAAAGGCTATATACTGTATGCACACACTAAACACTGTACTACTGATTTTGGGGTCTCTGCGATTTATGGTCTCCGACAAACACTTAGAGCAAAAAAATAATAAACAAAGAGGAAGAGGAAAATCAGTACGAACACAACTGATTCCAGCAGCTTTGGTGAACGGACCTCTAATTAGTAGTTAAATTAAATGACTAAAATAATCAAACAGAAAGGGTTTCAGGTTTCCTGGAGGAAG
The DNA here is from genome assembly GCA_032361165.1 of Enteromius paludinosus. NCBI lineage: Eukaryota > Metazoa > Chordata > Actinopteri > Cypriniformes > Cyprinidae > Enteromius > Enteromius paludinosus. Next base: position 1,660,521 of record JAUMHQ010000105.1, on the reverse strand, counting down.
TAGGATGTATTGTAGTAGGAAAGTTTATAATCCACTTTCTGAGAGGAAATGTAACAGATCTGGAGAGATATAGACAAGACTCACTCTTTCTGATGAATGCTACAATTCCACACTCAATGTATTGTATTCAGAAGTAGAAAGGGACAGGAAAATTTTGAGAATGGGACACAATGTGTCACAAATATCACATTTAACAAATTAGATATTTTATTTAATCCAAAACTGTACCTACAATTAAAAATGCTGGTAATCAAACTGTAATACAAATGTATAGAATTCACAGTTACATCACACTGTGCTACTGTACAGGATACAGGTCCATCACTAGACCTGTGCTACTGTACCTAAATAACTAACCATCTGTATCATGATTTGCAGTGCTTTTCTGTCTGTTCAGAGTCCTGGATTCCAGAATTCACTATAAAATCATTTTTATGACGTCTGTTTTTATTCGCAATCAAACTAAATATTGTTCTGATACATATGTATTAAAAAGTCATTGCATCTGGTCAAAGAAAGAACAGATAACATTTTATGAACAAATAATCACCTTAATTTAATTTGGTTTTAATAGCTGCATACCAAAGATTCAACATAGAACAAAACTTCACTTGCATGTTCCACATTGCTTATTGAAATTGTTCATACACACAAGAGTGCATGATGCAGTGTGCCGAGTTTAGAGCTTGAGACGTTCCAAACCCATTTTTAAGTGTAAATCTATTATGCGCGCTGGTACATTAACTTTATATCACACACTTGAGAAGACTACCATCTGAACGAAAGAAGCTGAAATGAGCAGAACGTGAACTGCAAAGTAAAAACAAACTGCAGCATCTTACGAAATGAAAAAAAGTGAAAAGAAATAAGTTCATTTAAGCACAAAATATCATGGATCATTGCAGAATACGTCCAATACAATGTATTATGATTAAATAGGGAGTTAATTAGCCGTTTTGCTTTAGTGCAGATCTAGCTGTGTGGCTTCCCTCCGCCCTCCTCTAAAAACACTAACCTTGCTGAAAGGCTCTTTCCAGAGTAGTGAGAGAACGAGTGAAAGAAATGAAGCAGAGAAATAAAACGAAAGAATGAAACGGAAAGAAAAGAGAGATTAATGAGAAAATGGTTAAAGACAAAAAGAAAGCAGAGGGAGTGAACAGGTTGACCTGTATATGGACTCTGAGGTAGAGCAGAACACACACTTGAACAGAAACCACGACTTGTAAAAACGAGCCGCTTACTGACAGAATTTCAATACCTAGCAGCAGTGAGCTGGATGTAATTCAGTAGAAACGGGAAGTTGTACGTTTTTTCTTCTGCTTGCTGCCATCAGCCTGCCAACTCAAATAAGCCTTGCTCCGCTGTGCAACAAGCTGTTTTGATGAAGCCTGATGAAGAAGAATCTCCAACACATTTCAGACTCTGATACAGAAGCCAAAACAGCCGTCACTCACAGCATTACTGTTATTGGTGGAAAGAGTGGAAGGACCAAAGGTTATATATATAATGTGTCGTGTCAGCTGATAGGTACAAAAAGATATAAATCAAGTACCAAAATGAAGCCAAAGAACACCAATGGAAACACAATACCACTAAGAACCGCGGATCAAGGCACATTTTACCATGGGTGAACGTGCGGTCAAAGCAGACTTTTGGTGTTCCATTCATTTCCATCTAAACACATGTGAAGAACGGAAACACGAGCATATGTGTAGAAGTCACATATTTCGCTGTGCAATCACAATACTTAAGATTGTTTATTCTTTGAAAAAGATGTTCGCACCAATAGCTCGGCTCCCACAGATTGGTTCAATGCAAAGAGTAAGTGAAAAGAGATTATATGTTTTAAGTATTATATTTTATATCATTTAATATGTTTTTTTTTATATTATATTTTACCTTGAGGCTATTCCACAATGATGAGAGAGAACACACTGATGACCGCAGTGGGTTTTTGGCCAGAGCCACGGTTGGATGGAGGTGCAGGTTTCCTGGCTACGGTACAGACCAGGAACAGGTTCATGAGTATTAATCTGGCAGCTCTAGGAAGAGATCTGAACACATTTCTGAAGGATGAAAGCCAGTTTGGCAGCAGAGTTTTGATTACGGTCAAAATGACAGATCCAGTCAGAGGTCAAAAAGTGAATGTTTTTCACTTTTCTTTTTCAGAATATGAAACATGCGCTTCAGTTTTGTCGAAATAATGCTCCAACCCTGGCTTCACAGACAAGGTTTAAGCATAGTCCTAGACTAAAATGTAAATCTGAGCCGTTTCAATTGAATTAAACTAGCATGACTGATCTTAAAATATGTCAGTGTCTTTGTTTTCTCTTTGGATGCACACCAGTAATGCCTTTTTTTTTTAGGCATGTTTATACAAACTACTTAAATGTCCCAATTGAACTATGGCCTAATCCTGGTTTGGGCAAAGTCCTATCCAGGCCCAAGTTCAATACAGGCCCAGAAGCAAAGAATTGTGTCACATCACATATGGCTTAACTTGAGGCTGCGCGTGTGGTAGGAGAAAATTAGCATTTCTACTAAGAGGTGCAGAGCCACAGAAATCATGTTGGTAATGAAGAGGATCACTTGAAGCGGATATACAGCAGATTGATGCAGGAGAAGAAACATATAATAAAGTATTTGAGAGTGTCAGAGAAAAACAGACATAACAGACAGAAGCAAGTGCCCCAAACATAAGGTAAGATTTAGCTTTAGACTCTCATAACAATTCAGTAACTCTCTACTGGCAGCAGTGGACCCATGGGAAAACAGGCCTGCCTGCCTGCCGGTTCCCCTCACACAAGCTTGCCATTCCAGTGACATAATTCTCAATTTCCGAACTCATAGTTTGCACAGATATATGACAGCTGCCTTCTCTGGCTTGGGCTGCAACTATCAGCCACAGAACTAAGCTGAGCCTGTTCCAAGCAAGGGCTGTTTATTTAAAATGCTATTATACTGAATGAACCTCTAAACCCACATTGTGGAGCAAGGACGATGTGTATCCACACACACAGAAATGTTAATGTGTGTGGGTTAATGACAAATAAGAGTGTCAAAAATTTGGTTTCAAATACAGGTTTATAAAATGTATTGGTTGGTTTTATAGGGTTTTGAAAAAAGTATATTTTCAATAAAATGAATTCAGATGATTCTGTCATGTGGTATATTAAACATGTAACATGTTATTAAAAAAGGTCAAATTACCTGATATTTTTGGAGACCTTGACCACATGCTGAAAAAATTTCAATAAAAAAAATTATATTGTTGTACTGTACCGAAAATGTATTTATTTATACAGTGCATTCCACAACACTCAAAGTAGAGAGTTTCAAAGTTAAAAAAAATCCTAATGTTCTTTGCTTCTTAAACTTAAAGTAAGAAATATACCCATCAGCACTTGACTTAAACTGCATTGGTGTCCTAAAACAATACATCCTAAAATATGTTCGTTCAGGACTATTAGGCAGTCATAAGTGACAGAAGTGTGAAATTTGGCCCACAAACCCCTAAAAAACTTTGAGGATATCCTAATGTCAACACTGCACGTGATGCTGTAAAAACGTGAACCCTCTGAGAGAGACACCAATCAGACACAGATGTTCTCGCATATGATCTCATGTATGCATTTTCTTTCTCACCAACCCGCCATCATCTCAAACACTTTGGGTCGCCCCACCTCCAGACCCATTAGAGCAAGCGTCTTTCTCTAAACAACCGGTCATGATTAGCTTTCATTCTCTGCCAGATGCTTTTCGCAAGGACAAACCAAAACAGTTAACAGTTCCATTTCCGTACCTGCTTGTAATGTGGAATGGGACACTTCCGATTCTGGGAATAATAGAGGGGAGTGATTTGCTCTTGGACCTGAGCCGCCTTTCCAGGCGCTAACTGCCAATCGTTTGAAAAAGTCACTGCAAATCCTTCCGAGAGACGGTCTGCAAAGGAAGGGTGGATGCTGACAATCCGTGTCCTGTCCTCTCTGCCAGTTCTCTCCCACTCTGTCTGTCTCTCTCAGCTTAAAGCAAGCAATTCCAGTGTTCCTGCTATATTCCCAAACCAGAGTCTTCCAGAAGTGACTCACTGGAGAGATTCCTCTGCATTCAAATCTGTTTCCTATAAATTAGTCTCTGTTATCAGAACATGTCTCACGCTATATGGGCTGATCTTGTGCCTCAAGCAGAAAGTAGTTGAGCCGTTTCTTACTATGAATTTTCTACAAAAAACTATCGAACATGCGATGTGACATTTAATAATAACCATAAGTAAATGTCTGTTACTTGCTCCAAAATCTATTTACCAGTATACACAAATGCAGTTCATTTTAAAACAACAAAAACACTTTCAGTTTTAGCTAAAATAGTTTTGAGGGGTGAAATGATTGACTGAAGCAATGTTTAATTACCACTTCTAATTTTGTTGAAATGACATGAAACTTCGAGAGGTGCCTCACTGTCAAATTTCTTCGCAAGAAGATCTTTATCACTTGAGAACACGACACTAAGAACACATAATTTTGTTTAGTCACTGGGTTCGTGAAAAAAAACAAAAACAAGGCACACTCTTTCTCCGTGTTGAATGCACATAACTATACTCTCATTCCGGAGCAATAATCAAGGAACTTTGGGCTGGGGACTATTTTCATGCGCTGAACCCATGGTAGGCAGCAAAGTTCCTTGATTATTGAGCAGGAATGAGAGTATAGTTCCTAGTCATATCAGCCTAGAAAAATTAGGCTACTTTTATTTTTCCGATGGTCTTAGTATACGATGTAACGACAGAAGAGTCAAGTTATAAATAGGAAAAACATTGAACTCTTTGGGCACTTTTGAGCGAGATGCTAATGGTCTAATCAGATTCAATGATCTATGCTAAATTAAGTGTTAGCAATATACCCAGAGATCAACTGAATAAATTTATTTATTTTTTTTAAGTTTGTGATGCCATCAGCTGTTGTTCCACTGATTCTGCACATCGGATCGGCAGCAGAGCTCATCGACTAGAAAGACAATGGTGATTGGTTACTCAGCTTTGTTGAGAGAGGACCACAGGGCGTTGGCTTTTTCACTGGAGGAAGCATTATTATGGATTACGGACTGGTGTTTTTTGTCCAGAAGCGATATTTTTAAGTTACAATACAACAACAACAAGTTTGTTCAATTTATACACTCAGATTAAACTTCACAGAACATTAATTTATAGACTGGGGTCACATCAATTAATTGTGTATTACTATTTTGTTTTTATCTGGTGTTGGAACTCCCATTCACTGTAGATGATCCATTGGTGAGTAAGTTATGTAATGCTAAATATGTCTAAATCTGCTCCGATGAAGAAACAAGCTCATGTATATCTTAATCGTAACTTTCAAAACAAATTTTAACTCTTGGGTAAACTATTAATTTAATATGGTGGCTAAATGATGCATATAAAGGGCAACATAAGACCTCAATCTTGAAGGAGAGCAGCACTGGATCATGAGAGGCGCTGTGAAGTAGTGGGTAAATATGCAATCTTTTAGAATCCTTTCTACACTGCCTCTCATAAATCTCTGTTAAAAAACTTGGGTGAATGAATAATTCAATTACTCACAAAGAGACAATGGCTTGGTGCCACAGGCTGACTTGAATTTTGGCGAACGATTTAAAAGATTCAAATCACTCTTCTACTTTAAGCAGTACAACATCTGTCTGCTCACGTGACTGGGGCACAGGAGAACATTTCTAAGGTGCTGGGATCTATCACAGCTCTCTGGGAGAAATTTACCCCTCTCACCCTGCATGCCCCACAGGAAGTCTGACTGGGCTTGCAGCCATGTGACTCTGCCAGGGAGCCTGTCACGAAAACTATGTCACCCTGAAAAATCTGTACCCCCCTTTCCTGCAAAGCTGCGGTTGTCGTAGAAGAGCGCGCTGGGTTGCGTGGCTGTGGGGGCTCATGCGTGTCTGCAGTAAAGAGATCCAGACAGCCATGCTGTCTGCACCAATGTGGAGGATGGTGCAAAAAAAAAAATCTGTTCCCCATCCCAGTGGTCACTGAACACCTCCAACATAGCCTCTGAATGAATATACATATACATTTATAAATTCTGTGGAAGGTTGAAGACCAAGAAATGTTCGTTCCTTCCTGTCTGTCAACATATGCTTCTTTAAACTTCTGTAAACCAGGTTTGCACAGACAGGATACTGTACATCTTCAGTGTATTCTTGAACGCTATACAGACAGCAACAAAAATGGCAGACAAACATCAAACAACCTGATCATCCTTTACTAACTGTAGATTATGAAGTTTTCTCACCAGTGAAAGACACATGATATACTGTAGTAATGTTGTTTCTGGTCGCCTGCTTTGTGAGTGTATATGCATTCAGGGGAGTAGCTTTGGATGGTGATTTACAGGGAGGTTGGGATTTTCGCTTTCAATGCTATCAGGCGGAGCTTAGCATTTTCCAGGATCTCCTACTGCACTTTTAAGCAATTTTCTTAAGCCTTTCAACAATTACGTAATTGTGGCATCTGTAATTGTAATCACGATTAGTATTTAAATTTATTAAGCTGCCCTGATAAAAAGATCGTATTAATGCTTTTATTCACAAATAAAGTTCAATCAATGCAGACACACTGAGCAAATCAAACAAAAGCAAAAAGGAAGCTCAAAGATGCTTGCTTGACCAGAGAGGTTTCTACTTGTTATGTTACAACATCTAAGCTTCTGCAAGAACTAATAAGATATCTTCTTGCACATCAAGCAAGACCAGTTGAGTTGCTATTTACTATTTTTAATTGATTAATAGACTAAAAAAATAAATAAATAGATGTCAGCGTTCAGATTTTTATTTTTATTTTCCAAATGGGAATGTGTAAAATGTCAGATGCAAACAGATTTGACACAGATTTATAGGTGTATATTAATGTTTTCTTATTAATGAGTTTAATGCACTATACAGTGGTAAAAACTCACTGACTAAAGTCTCCACTGTATTTTGTTAATGCGTGCTTATTCATAATAATATAACTTTGCGCAGAGCAGTGTAAAGAAAGCTTAAAAGCTAATTCTTCCTATCACTGACATCCACTAAAAAGGTGAGTCATCTGTGTTAACCACTGCGGTGAGAGGAACTGTTGTAGAATGGGCTACTATTCTATAGGGGATATGTTGTGAAAGAATATTATAAATACAAGTGTGCCGTACTGTGATGAATGTATGCTTGCATGGATGTGTGTGTTGGTGAAAGAGTCCTTCCCACGGCGATGTTTCAAGTTCTGCTTGTTTTTCCTTGCTGGTTCAATCACTACTGGGGAAGAGTGTTAATTATCTGCAACTAACTGGGGTAATTTCTCCTCCTGGGGTGTGACAGTGAGCGTTTGCTGCCACCACAATTCCTCACAACTGTTACCACTTGGCCCTAAAGCAGAACAGAGTTTAGGGGCCCGTCTCTGCCAACAACAACATACAATATTGGCATCTCACTCTTCCCACATGGACCACACTCTCCATTTGATGATATAATGCAGGCAATTACAATATTTACAAGAAATTGTGCTTCATCGTGGAATGCCTCACATCCCGTTTCCTCACTGTTTTATCCTCGATGTAAACACCCTCTCAGAGTTAGGATTAGTTGGACTGTACTTCATGTTGAGAGTTTACAAGTTTATAAACGGACGCTAAGCCGAAAAAGGCTTGCTGAGTTTCAGCCAGTAAGAAAATACACACTTGGGTTTAGCTTGAAGGAACTAAGAAAAGATGTTTGTGTGATTTTGACACAAGCAATGAAATGATAACAAACACATTAGATCTCCTCTGAAGGGTCATAAAACAATAAAATAAGCTTTATGTCTATGTATGTACAATCTACATGGTCATTTATAACCATAATCCAAAACATCAACATCTAACCTCTTTTTATGTGGGTCAGAGATAAATAAGAGTTTCCAAGACACACACAAAAAAAGAAGCTCCTCTTTTATTGGTTTTAGTTTAACAGATCTCATGAGGTTTTGTAAAATTGTACACCACAGTTAACAAAAATTTAATTGATTTGGTAAAAGTCCAAACATTTTCTTTGCACTTTGAATAGATACATTAAGAGTGTACAGATTAAAAGAGTAAAATCTTTAATTTTATATTATTCACCAGTAGAAAAGTCATAAATATGATGCCTTTACTTTTTTTTTTTTTACAGCTGCTTTGCAATTATTTACCTTTTTTGTCGCTGTGTAGTAAAGTACGACACACTCAGCCAAACCTAGTGACAATACAGAAACTCTGACACTGGTGAACCAAATGCGGTTTACTCTGCCATGTTGCAGATGTTATTGACAAGTGTCAAGAAGGCCATTTTCAAATACTTCTAGGGCTGTAACGACACACGATATGAAACCGAAATCGTGGATCTGAGTGTCGCGGTGTGATAAGGGAGCATTGCGCCCCTCCCCCGTGACTACCTTGAATTGCGCGTAGATGGCATTTAATGCGCGCGCGAGTGCTTGAATTGCGCGCAGATGACATATCACACACGCATGGTTTTGAAATGAGCTTGCGGCTCCCGTTTCTGTGCGTGTAGATCTGTTTTCCTCTGGCGTATGTGATTTACCGTGCGCGCCAGCATCACTGGTGCGCTTGCATATTACTGGCATAGATTTGCCACCATATATATGCGACCATTTTCGATTGTCGATAACGAGGGGTTCAAGTATTTATTCAGTGTTATTATTACCAAGCCGGGCACAAATTGTTTTCAAAAAAGTTTTTTTTTTCTCCCATCCCCCACGAAAAAAAATCGTGAAACGAACCGAATCGTGGGTTTGGTGTATCGTTACAGACCTATATACTACACATTCCAAGTTTTAAAGGATGTGTGAATCACAACAAAAACACTGCTCATGAATTCCGCATTCTGTTCAGAGGTGATGAGTGCGGGGAAATGCTGCCTCGAGAGCAGGAATAGAACACAACGAAGCATTCACATTAAAACTGAAACGAAGGTGTTAAAGGAAGATCTGGATAAGCAGCCTGGGAGGTGCCCGCCTTTCAACACTGCATCTGGATCAACCTGCTGAGGTCTTTTTGATGAACATTTTTGTGGATTTTCTGTCAGGGGAAAAAATGTCTACATGAAATACATGGGACATCAACAACCTTAAAACTGGTCAAAGCACTGTTAGGAGATTGATAGAGCCTTTAGTCAATGAGTTTGACAAAGAGGTAGCGGTCTTCAACAGTTCTTTGTGTGTGTTCATAAATACAGCTTTATATCGACACAATCTAAGAAGTGAAAGGAGAAAAGAAAGAAAAAGAGTCAGACAGACACAGCGCACATGTGCACAAATTAGTCTCGCCACTGAATGGGGTTCACTTGAGCCCTCTAAATCAGGCGGTCTTGTGCTCTTCACCATTCCACCTGATGATTCATTGTTATATGGGCACCAGAGCGGACGATGGGCGGGTGATTTAGTGATTCTCTAAGGAAGAGCTTTCTTTTTAAGGTGGGACTTCAAAGTCAGATCCCAAATGGAAACCGCGTTGTCGTGTGACGACAAGGCATTTTAGCTGTCAAATAAGCAGAAAAACTGAATAGGTAAGTGTAGATTTACTGTAGCAAGGGTCAGACATCCAGGAAACGAATCCATCGGTCAGATTTGAGCAACCAATCAGCGGTCAGCCAAAGGAAAATTGGTGCATTATGATGGTTGCTGCTAATTGAAGCTCGACAAAATGTTGTAAAATGCACAAAGGCATTCCTCAAATGTGCTGAAGTTTGATGTCTGAACTTCAAAAGAATGTGTTCCAGATTTTTGCTCAACCCAAGTAAAGGGAGGTACTGGCAACGCAGTTGGACATGATCAGGATTTTGTGATGCAATAAACCCATGACTCACAAACTCATAAAACATAGGAAGAAAACAATCTCTCTTTCAAAAATCTCCTTAAAACGTTTCCCGGAAAATGAGAGCGGGATTGCTGAACTCAGAGCTCTAGGTACCAAGGCAGAAGCAGCCAGAGTTTCCTCTACACACACAAACACACACATATCATACTAAACGGCTCTCGTTTGTACCACAGCAGGATGTTGCGGTTGCCAGGTTCAGCTCAAAGCCTCAACGCCAGGTAACACCGAACAATGGTAGCATAATTAGAATGAGGGTACCAGCTGCACAAAACAAGAATGTGAATGAATATAAGCACACCATGACGGGATCTGGCAACCAGTGGTGAGTGTTGACATCCACACGGGCTTAATGCAAAACAGGGAACTTATATTTAAACATATTTTTAAGACAGCTCTAGTGATTCGCAAGTTAAATGACTGACACCTCGGTGTACCTCAGTGTTATTCAATGCTTCCCCTGCACCTGTGTTCTAAGTGAAACGATTTATAAGAATGACCACAGGATTTTAATTAGCGTGAATGTGAAACCAGGTGAACCACAGTTGAGGACTAGCTCGCCAACAGAAACGCTGACTTCAAGACTACCTTAAATCGAACAGTTCTTTTAAAGTACTGCTCCTATAGGGAAAGCACAGTTTATATCTGTAAAAGATTCCTTCTTTCCTTTTTGCTTTCACAGGTGCACATGCATTTTTTATTTTTTTTTTGCAGCTGCAGTGCTCTTTATTCAAAGTGACCAAAGAAATATAAGCACATATGCACTTGACTTGTATAACAGCATTCTATGCAGTATAAAAGCATCAAGGAATTGCTCATGCTTTACCACACAGATGTCTTTCAAAGTACAAACTGTACAATTATTCATTGACATTTACTTGCTTGAGCAATACTAACAAATTAAAGCAGCTTCACTCACAAGCACCAACATCTGAGGTGCTACGCAGTGGTCCGCTTTACTGCCCACTGGTGGTTATGGTCTTCTTTACACTCTCTGAAACACTGTTCATGCTGTTTGTGGAATTTACAGAGAACCTATGGAGGTCCATATTGTCCAAATTTTCCAAATGCAATGAGTTATGCAAAAAGGCAGATGAATCCAAGCCAAGGGTTTCTTCACTGCGCTTGGTTTTTCTTTGGATCTGATGGCTTTAAGACAATTTACCTAGGGCTGGGTTGAAAATAGGGATGCTCACTTCGGTTATTTTTCGTAAACCGACAACTGACGCTTGTTCACCGATTATTAACTGTTAACCGACAAGATTATTTTAAGTTAGAATTTCATTCAATTAGAAAGGATAAGCGCCTGTGACCCGTTAAAAATAGTCATATTTGTTTTCTGTGGATTCATTGTACATGCGCGAAAACTAGCAAACCACAGAAGATGAAGATTTACCTGATCATATCTATTTCATATCATACGCCTGTAGCACTTTTGCGACCAGAGAAAAAAACATTATAAAGGATAAATAGGCCTCTACGAGAAATATATAGCTATTATACCAAATAAACGAAAGAAAAAAGTTAGCAAAAAATGTGACCCAATAAATATCGAAGGTGGCAACGTCCATAAAAGTCACTTTCTGACATGACAGGAGTCCAATCGAGGCCCGAGTTCTTTCATCAAACCTTCAT
>JAUMHQ010000105.1:1506529-1516892 GCA_032361165.1 Enteromius paludinosus | reverse complement strand
CAGTTGTGTGTAATGAATCTAAAATATATGAAAGTCTAATGTTTATCAGTACATTACAGAAAATAATGAACTTTATTTGAGAAGGACCTGTATGTATATCTTGTGATGTTACAATTCCACCCAGTTTTTATTTATTGTGGCATGGAGAGGAACTACACGTGAGAGACTTTGAATGAGCCCCAGAGGGTGACATTTATTCACGCCACACTCCCCCTTCATAAGCGACGTCCTGGTGCTGGTGGCACAAACAAAGGGGGATGTAGGGGGTGGGAGGGGAGTGACCCCTGACAGACCTGCATATGCTGCCCAGGTCCGAGAGAACCTGCCGGGGTTGGTGTTACAGGAACCGGCCCGGTGGCGCACATCGAAGTGGAAGTCCTGGAGTGAGAGAAACCACCTCTTGACCCAGGCATTGGTATCCTTGGCCCAAGCCATCCACTGCAGTGGGGCGTGATCTGTGAAGAGAGCGAATTTTCTGCCCGAAAGATAATACCTCAGCTCCAGGACTGCCCACTTGATGGCGAGAGCTTCTTTCTCCACGGCTGCGTAGTTTCTCTCGGCATGGGTCAGCTTGCAACTGATGTATACCACTGGATGCTCTTCTCCTTCCTGGACTTGGGAGAGCACGGCCCCCAGTCCCGTGCCGTAAGCATCCGCGCGGAGCAGGAAGGGGCAACTGAAGTCTGGGACGCTGAGGACCGGCTCTGTTGTTAGCGCCCGTTTGATCACCTGGAAGGCCCGCTCTGCTTCCTCCGTCCAGCATATCCTGTGGGATTGCCCCTTCCTGGTCATGTCTGTCAGGGGGGCAGCTATAGAGGAAAAGCTGGGGATAAAACAATGGTAATAGGCTGCCAACCCCAAGAATGCTCGTACCTGGGTTTTTGTGGAGGGCTTCGGGGCATCCAGGATGGCCCTAACCTTGTTGTCCTGCGGCTTGATAAGTCCTCGTCCCACGGTGAAACCCAGGTACTTTGCTTCGTCCATGGCTAGGTGACACTTGCAGTGGTTGGCGGTCAGTGCAGCCCGACAGAGCTTGGACAGCACCCTCCAGAGCCGCTCCAGGTGGTCCTCCCATGCCTCCGAGTGGATCACGACGTCATCAAGGTAAGCATCAGCGTAGTTTTGGTAAGGTTGGATCACCACGTCCATCAGCCTCTGGAAGGTCGCTGGAGCACCGTGTAGCCCGAAGTGAAGGTTCCGGTACTGCCAGTGTCCAGAGGGCGTGGAGAAGGCTGTTTTGGGCTTCGCTTCTTCCGTGAGCAGGACTTGACAGTAGCCCTTGGTAAGGTTGAGTGTTGTGATGTACCGGGCCCTCCCTAGGTGCCCCAGGAATTCATCCACTCTAGGCATGGGGTAGCTTCCAAAGTCAGATACTTCGTTCAGGCGCCGGTAGTCATTACAGAAGCGGAGGGTGCCATCCGGCTTGGGGACCAGGATGATCGGGCTGGACCATGGGCTCCAGGATGTTTTTATTACCCCCAGCTTGAGCATCTTTTGGATTTCCTCCTCTGTAGCCTGCCGGCGGGCCTCAGGGACTCGGTAGGGCCGTTGCCGGACAATGACGCCGGGAGGAGTGCGGATGTCATGGGACAGGACGTTAGTCTGGCCAGGGACATCGGAGAAGATGTCCTGGAACTGACCAACCAGGTGCCGCAGCTCCGTCTTCCAGGTTGGAATTCCCTTGGTTGAGCCGCCCGGTTGTAAAGACTTTTCTGGGCCTGTTGGGACTTCACCAGGTGCTCCCGGACTAATGGCATGATGCGGTCGATCTTGGTACTCATGTCTTTCACATGCTCGATGACGGTCTGGTAGGCTGCCGGCTGCTGCTCCCAGGTCTCTCGGGCTACGTCGAACCCCGTGGAGGCTTGGGGCACCTCTCGGATGCCAAACAATATATAAGGTAGGAGTTGGTCAGTATGGGGTTCCCTGGTTGGTCAGTATCTCCGACGGAAGGCCCACCCGGCTGGAGAGCAGGAACAGCTCACGGGCGATGTTCCTGGCGGTGGCCTGGCGAAGGGGGGACTGCTTCAGGGTACCGGGTGGCATAGTCCACGATTATGAGAATGTGCTCATGTCTCCGACAAGACCTTGGGCCCTACGATGTCAATCCCGATCCGCTCGAAGGGCACCCCAATGATGGGACGTGGAATCAGCAGGCTGGGGGGAGGTTTCCTCGGTGAGGTCCGTTGACACATGGGACAGGCTTGGCAGAACCTCTTCACCTCTCCCTCCAAGACGGGCCAGTGGAACCTGTCCCAGATACGTTGCACTGTGTTCTGCACCCTGAGGTGTCCAGCCATGGGGTGTGAGTGGGCTAGCTCAAGTACAGTCGCCATCTTCGACTTTGGGACGACGAGCAGACGTTTTTCCTCCCCCCGCCGCTCTGCGTCACAGTATAACAGACCGTTTTTGACGACAAAGTGTGGGAAAGGATGGGGGGCTGGGAGGACCTCCTGGCCCTCCAGGATCCGCACTCTCTGGATGATCGTCCTCCTTTTGTGCTCTCCCAAATTCACCCCCTCCCGTGACCTGCTGGAACACATCATAGAAAAGGTTAGTATCACGAGAGGGGGACTCACCATCTCTCCCAATGTCAGTTAGCAGGCTAGCAGGCTGGACTGGCTCTCAGACCCCCGCGACGGCGTCCGGCACTGGCTGTGGCCGGGCAGGCTGTGTGGCTGTAGCGAGGGCGGCTTCAAACCCCGGCCAGTCACTGCCCAATAGAAGGGGGACCGGCAGGTCCTTCAACACTCCGTCCTCCAGGGTCCAGGTTTCACGGCCTTTGTGGAAAGTAAGCAAGTTAGTGTGTACCTGACGTGTGTCTCCATGCACACAGGTGATGGGCATGGTGGATTTGGACACTGGCCGGGGTCCCACCGTGGTGGGACGGACGAGGGAGACAGCACTTCCTGAATCCAATAGCGCCTGATACAAACGGCCTCTTGACGGTGGTTTTTGGTGCCCCCCTCCGGGTCCTCTGGTGAACCACACAGCCAGCCATCCAGGTCTTTTTAGACGGAGAGGGTGGGTCGGTGGGCATTGGCTCATCGGGGGGGCTGGACAGTCTGTTTACCGGTCTTGGGGTGCCCTCCGGCGGCCGACGCTCCTGGTTCACCCTCCGGGGAAATGGCGGCGCTCGCTCTCCATTGTCCCGGTGACAGATAGCGTCCGCCAGCTCAATCGCCTCGATGAGTTCAGATAGGGTTCTTGGGCCTCTCATGCCGGCAGCCTGCCTCATCGAGTTGGGCAGCGCTCTCAGCATTCAGTCGACTACTACCCTCTCAGCGACAACGGTGGGTGATGGGGACCCTTCCAAGAGCCAGTGTTACGCTAACCGCATCAGATCAGTGGCTTGGGTGCGGGCTGGCAAACAAGGTCTGTATTCCCACTTGTGAAACCACTGGGCAGCTGTAATTAAACCTAAAATTTATCTTTTTAGTTCATTATAATTATTTTTAGAAGACGCAATTAATGAAAAATATGCCCGTTGAGCCTCACCAGACAGCAAAGGAGCCAGCACCGCAGCCCAGTTACCTCTAGCCCAACCTTCTGTATTAACAACAGACTTGAACATTTTAAGGTAAGCCTTAATGTCATCATCTGCGGTCAGCTTGGGTAATAGCCAACCGGCTGTTACTCGTGGGTCTGGCAGCGGGACGTGTTGAGCAGGCGGCATCTGAAGCTCCACTAAATTTCTTTGTATCTTGCTTTGTTGATCGTTGAGGAGATCAAAACAGAGCTGCTTATGGACACTAACCTCTGTGAGCTGTTTCACAAGGTCCTCCATTGCTGCGGGGAGGAGCGCGCGTCCCGAAACAGAAACTGGAAGTGAGTGACAGGGCAAAATGGCGGTGTAAACAATGTTGGTTCTTGCTCTACGGTGTTCTCAGGCCTGATCGTTTGCCCGCATTCTCCACCACTGTGGTCTGGAGAGGGACTACAAATGAAGACTTTGAATGAGCCCCGGAGGGTGACATTTATTAAGGAAGTGACAGGTAAACAAACAGTAGTGCTGGTGATGGGGTCTTCGGTGCTCTGTGCGCTCGTGAATCCTCTTCTCTTCGTGCAGTTCCAGTGACAGGGCCAGTGTGAGGTAGGTGCAAGGGAGTGCTTTTTACCCCAATAAAAGGATCCAGGAAGTGATGACCTAACTAAGTGGTGTATATAGTATCCTGCATCTGCACCTTGTATTGTAGTACATTATTAAACATTATGCAATAATAACATATTGAGTGTACATTTTTTAATTTTATTTCAAGTTATTAATTGGATGCCACGGTGGCCACCATCTTAGGACAATGAAGCTCTACCCAATACTTGGTTCTTAACTTCATTCTAAAGGAAAACATCTTTTGTAATGTTGACTATCCCAATCACACATTGGTTGGCGAAGTTAGTGTAAAGGTCAACAAGCCGGGCTATTTGCAATAAAATTTGCAATAATTTGTGTAATAAATAGACACATTAAAATCTCCTTTCTTAAATCAGGCCATTCCAAGATTCCTGTCAGAAAGTTTTGCACAGGCCCCTCCCAAGATAGTTAATGCGGATATGTAATAATATTACTTTTTCCAAGTAGCTAGTAAAGTAACGCATTACTTTTTAATTTTTAGAGTAATATAACTGAGTTACTTTTTCAAAAAAGTAACGCCAGTTAGTTTGTTTTTTTATTATTTGACTGACAAGTCTCCTGACTCATGACATGTTGGGAGAAATCAGAAATACAGAGGAATTGTGCGTTCTGTGTTAATACAGTGTAGTTCTAGATTAAATGTGAATGTGCATTAATTCATCTCACTCTCAAAAAACTGATTTAGTATTCATCAAAATTAATTAAAATAAACTCAGAATTAAATTACACAAATGTATCTAATCTAATGTATCTTATCTTTAACCAATGTCTTTGCTGCTGACCTTTAATGATCCAGTTCAACCATAATTACAAGCAAATTTTTTTTTTATTGCTGAAAAGTATTGAACTTTCTTTTGTATTCTACTTCACAAATGTGAATTTACTTTCTGAGGTTTATTTGTGACACTTCATTTGCTATAAATAGAACTTCTTATATTAAAAACAAACACTCAAGCTCTGCCCATATTTAAAAAGTGGCACAAAAAGTAACATGACATACAGTATTGTAAAACCTTATATCTATGTTTCATGGTTCTGTTTTGCTTTCGTTTTCTAGTCTGCCTGGTTTTCCTTATTTGGTCTTGTTCCTGTCCTTGTTTAGATAATTAGTTACCCGATCCACCTGTGCTCCTCACCTGTCCTGATTTCTCCCTAATGCTATCTTGTTTAGAACCCGTTTAGTTTGTCTTGTCCTATCGTCTGATTATTAACGTTGTTTTGAGTTCGTGTTGCCTCCCTGTATTCTGTGAGTTATCTTGATTAATCTGCATCGAGAAATTACCTGTCCTGTCTTTACCTGCCTAAACCTACACGAATGTGTCAAGTATTACTTTCCATAAACTAAGTAACGTAATTAGTTACTTTTTTGAGGGAGTAACGCAATATTGTAATGCAATACTTTTAAAAGTAGCTTTCTCCAAAACTGATAATGAATATATCAGTCATCATTTACTCCCGACATCTGAAGACGTAGAGGATTAACAATATTTTTAGAAGGGAATGCGCCAATTTACATAAATGCGTAGGCAAAAATCATTTGTGTTCCAGCATTATCAACAGAAGTGAGTACTGGGTTTTTATGAAGCTTGATTACGATTATGACAGGGAAATATTCATATAACTAATAAGGATTTTGACAGGGTAAAGGAGGAATTTTTTACACTACCACTGAAAATTTTGTATGTTATAGACTTTTCATTAAGACCCTAATGAATCATATCAACTTGTGCAAACTGGGCACACAATGACCCCTATGAAGGTATTCCTAATATTCCGGGCCTGATGAGACATGTCTAGTTTTAAAGTGCAGTCCTTTCTGAGAAACTATGTTGATATCTGAAATCACCAATACAAACTCAGCCTCATCTAAAATGATCACACCCCTATTTTGATAGCCCCACCCCTCAAAAATCACAAACATGCTATATGCCTTTTAATAGCTGCTTTTGTGAACAATTCTTTAAATTATTTTATTTTTAATCGATCCTTATAATTCAAGAAGGCCAGCTGTGTGTTTTCCAGTCCCTCTGCTTTATATGACACTAAACAGTCCAGCTTTCATTCAAAGGTACTTGTAAATTTAGTTTTCCTTCAATACATTTTCTTTTATTCACGCTCATTCTGAGAAGCATATGTTGCTTGTGTTTTTGCGTGCATATGGCCTTGTATTTCTCATTCTACTGACAGCAGCTACATTGCTCCACCACAAATGCTGGCAGCTGCCGCATCCCAGTATATCAGGGACACACACAAGACAATAAAAAGGAAACATGTAAGCATTTTTCCTTTCTCCTCATTGTTGTCGAGAATGAGCGTGAAATCTGCAATAGGGCCTGACAACCCCCCACCTCCCAATGTGCGCAACAAAGGTGATGGCTAACCGTTTGCACTTATTGGTATAGTATTTAACTGCCTTTGAATCATGTTAACAAAATACATTCCAAATAATAGGTAACACTTGTAGGTAGGTAACTCTTTAAAATAGGTAGCACTTGTTTACTATTAACTACCTCTTTTCCCTCAATAAATTCTTAATTTGCTGGTTGGGTATTGGGATGTAAAATAAGGCATTAATATATGCTTAATTACCTCTAATAAATGACTAATATTCTACTAATATGCATGCTTCAGTAATAAGCAACCAATAGGTGTAACCGTAAAATAAAGTGTTGCCAACATTTTATTTGGTTACACTTTATTTTGTTAATCCAATGAAGACATTGTACTAATTATATGTAACTTTGTAACTACATGTCAACTAATTTTCATTAATTTGCAACTTACTCTCAGAGAAATACTGTTAGGGTAGGTTTAGTGTTAGTAGAATATGTTGACATAAATTTGCTAGGTTTCTCATAGTTGTGTATTATGTTGTGTGTTGTGGACCCATACAAATAAAGTGTTAGAGGTTATTAAGCAGACAGTCTACTAATACTCTAATGACTACTAGTACAGCTTGAGGTCTTCACTGGCCTTTTTAAAAAGTACATTCTGCATTTAATGGGCTTCATGTTGTTTTTAATTTCAGGAAAGTAATTTTCATGCACAATTCATACCTACAGAGAAAACTTTAGAGACCTGTGTCAGCAAAATACTGACTAGTTTATTATTTTACAGTAATTACCAGTTACACCAGATCAGCAACGCTCAGTAAGATCTCAAAACTCAAGATATTTTTAATACTACTATTAAAACCACAGCTCCACTTGTCACGCCGTAGACATGCTCTCTTTATGTTTTCATGTGTATTTGGTTTTGTTGATGTCTCGTGCCATGTGCTCCGTGCCTTAATGTTTACATTCTGTCTTCCATGCGCTTGACCTTGTTTGTAACCCGCCTCTGTCATTAGTGTTTGATCCTCAGCCAGCCGTGTTTCCACAGGTGTCCTGCATTGTCCTTCTGATCAGTCTCTGTATAAATTCACTCCCCATGTCTTGATTGTTTGTCGATTGTTATGGTTGCATGTCTGTTTGTAGTTTGTTGCTTTGCTCGTCGCATTTCCTTTGTTTGTTTCTTTGTTTAATAAATTTTCAGGGTTATGATTCAGTCCTGGCTCCGAGTCCTGCCTGTGCGCTCTGGAAGCGAGAGCGCGACTCACTACAGATGGCAATCGCGACAGTCATGGACACTCTAATAATTCCTATTTAGTTTATTTACAAGTTGAATGAAGCAGCAGCCTTGACTCATAAGTTGAAGGCAAACTAGGGATGCACATTTTGGTTATTTCTCGTAACCGACACCCGACGCTCGTTCACCGATTATTAACCGTTAACCGACAACATTATTTTAAATGAAAATTTAATTCAATTGAATTCAAAGGATAAGCGCCTGTGACCCGTTAAAAATAGTAATATTAATATCAACGATCTTGATATTAATATTACCTTGATATCAGTCTTACCACTTTCTGACATGAGAGGTGTCCAATCGAGGTGCGAGTTCTTTCATCAAACCTTCATTAACCGACAGCAGCTTTGCGTGGAAAGCGGAGCATTTGAATTGCGCGACAGAACACAAAACCGACGAGAGCAGCTCCGGTGGAAAACTGACGAGATCTAATAAAACTTTCAGATGACACGCAGCTCATTTCTCCATCACTATAAGTTACCCCAAAACACACATAAAAACACGTAACACCCGGTAGAAGCGCGTTTGTGCAGCAGAGCGGCTCTCCTGTTCCGTTCACACATCGCGTGTGTTCCGTTAACGCGGTTGCGAGTCCTGAACATTTCCAAGTGAGTTCAGTTACAGAACACGGTTGCCACTCCCTGTACTCAACAACTGTATTCTGCTGCTGTGTGAATGTGGCCAATAAAATCTTTTAAGATTTTTTTTTGTCAACACAATTTTATATAGGCTATGGGTAGGTAAAATACTGAAATAAATAAATGAATAAAACGACCTTTTGAACCGTTTAACTGATTGTATTAATCGGACAATCCTCAAATCGGTCGGTTAACGGTTAAACGGTTAAAATGAGCATCTCTAATGCAAATACTGTATAACCGCATATTGCATCACTCTCTGGACAGACAAATCATATTTCAGATTCACTGCTGCTGTTCTGATCCCATGAATGCAATGAACTAAACTGCAGCGATGGCACAGGTTCATTGTTTGGACTACAGGCAAAGAGGTTTAGTCCTCAGACTTTGATTTCCATGATCTTACATGACTGAAGAACTAGTACTAGAGTGCCACATGTTCACCAGCTCACCTTGAGGAGTGACTTGAGTCCAGTAGCATATCCACCTCCTTTTGTTTGCTTTTGTCCCTCTTTGTGACAGATGGTAGTGAGAGGGATGGGGAAGAGCGTAAAGAGAGGCAAAGAAACAAACTCAATGTACAGAATGTACAGCCCACAACTCTCTACTCTCTTCAAATCACAACCTAACAGGCATGATGGGATTTAGATTCCTTTTTTTCTTGTAAGAAAATATGTGTGCCAGTGTGACATGTAAAGAGCAAGAAAGAGAGAAGGAAATAAGAAATGAAAGAGTTAGTTAAGGGGGGCAGTTAGTGCCAGCTTTCAGTGGCCTTTTTATAACATGATTTACAATTTCTCAATGTAATGTATTAAAACGTTGACAGAGCAAAAGGGATTCACAAGATGCTGCATTAGAAACTCAATTTCTATGATGAATTGCCTGGGGCTACTGAATCTCAAACTGTTTTCCCCCTCCACCTTTTCCACTCCTCCTTCCATTGCATTGAAGTTTTTTTTTTTTTTTTGTCCAAATCTTCTTAAACCTCTCTCTTAATCTGATCGGTTGAATGTAAGGAGGTGAAAGGATTTCAGGACTAAAAATGCATTCATTTTTTTTGCCGTCTTGTATTCGGTACTTCCAAATGCTGGGTCAGTAATATTCAAAAAAATTGCTTAGTCCCTGTGCTGCCAGTTGGCTCACTCTGATCCTTTCTCATCCACGCTTGTATTAACTAAGGGGTTCAAGGCTTCTTTTAAATAATCATTGTGACAAGAATGGGTGCAACATTAAACTGTTTAAATGTGTTCGCATTAACACTTCTAGAATGTGTTCAGTTCAGTGCATTGTTACGTTTTTTCCCCACAACCTAATTATACCCTAATGCTGTGAAATTTCCTTTCAAAATAGAGAATGATTTGAAAATATTTGTTGGCTGAATAACTAAGGAGGATAAAAAGGTAAGTGTAACCATTTCCCTTTAAGCAGCGCAGAAAATAATGACCTCAAATTGGTTATTGGTGTGTAAAGGGATTTAGCAAAGTTTCCTCAGAAGTGCAGACAGCGGGAATGGCTGTTTCAACTCTGTGTAGTAATATCACAGCAGGACTGTGGGAGCTCGGACCGAATGGATTCTTTCAGTGTAAAAAGCTTGCTTGGCCAGCATCAGCTACTTTAGCTTAGTTGTGTACGATTAGGAATTTGGAGAAATGTGTTCCATAGCTTGCATAGTTGGATTTTTAAGAGGTTCATATATGATGTGAAGCTGGATTTTCCAGGCTTTTTATAGTAAAAGAGTAAGATATAAACATACTCGCAAAGCTAAAACAACTTCCATGGCCCACCAAGACCATTTATTGATTATAATATGTTGGAAGCTGTTTGGTAATCTTACTTAATGTGATCTGTAATATTTACATAAATAAGGCGAGACTACTCGGTGTGTGTGTGTGTGTGCGGGTTTATGTGGTTTATGAGGACACAAATTTGTATAATGACATGGGTATGACATAAGTATTACAATATG
>JAUMHQ010000105.1:1457204-1470535 GCA_032361165.1 Enteromius paludinosus | reverse complement strand
AGTTCCTTTTTTGTGTTACTGTTCAAAGTATTTATTTAAAGGCTGCTTTTACTTGCTTTGTTGTTATGTTATATAAATTATGGCATTTTATTATCTAATGCCCCTTTTACACAGCGATTCTAGAACATTTCTGCAAAAGTAGTTCTGGTAAAAGTTATTTGGGATAGTGGGATTTTAGTGCTGATGCTTAGTATTTTGTTCTGTGCTTGAGACCCATGTAAAAAGCCGATTTGCATCAAATCCAATAAACAACAAAATTTTTTGAATTGGTATCTCGATCTTTTTTCTGTTCTCCTCTATTGCTTTGCCCCCACTGACTGTTATAAATATGGCATATAAGCAAAACTGTAACTGAAACAGATTGATAATAATAATTAATATATATTTTTTATGTTTTACTAAGCATTTAATAAGCACCTCATCTGCATATAATTTCCATGAATATTCCCATCCACGTGATACTGTGGAAAGAAAACCGTCAAAGGAAATATGAAATCCAGATTATACCCAATTCCAATTGGGCCATAGCATAGACATACATTTTTATTTCTTAAAGTTATCCAATATCCTTGTTATGTTTTATAATGCATGAAAATATCAATAAAAACAAAACTGTTTAAAACAGCTGATCTCATTCTTTTACACTGGTCATATAATATTTCAGTTGTTTTAAACAATTCAAATCAAATTGAATTTATGCTCTTTTGCTGATAAGGTGAACATAAACTGAACGTCTATTTTTAGTCTAAATAGTTGATATAATAGACCATTATTTTTTTTGCAGTGTAAATACAATTGTCTGACTCGAAGTACTGAAAGGAAATGTGCAAATCTTACTATTTTCCTTCCATGGTATCCTTCAAAAACAATGATATTTTTCATAATAATGGACAATGGACTGACCGTTCAACCACCGAATTCAGCTATGTCTGTCATTATATCGAAGTGCACATCATGATCATTGTTCTCACAAAAAAAACAAAGTAACAGATTAGATTAAAAATTAATTGTGCATCCATATCAGATTAAAATCGTTTACTTCATTACTTCTCACTCCAAAAGATTTTGAACCCATGATCTAGCTTGTCTATCTAGTTTATTTTTTATAAATCGGGAAAAATTGCTTACGCATATTAAATGCCCGTTTTGTGCATACGCACAATTTATAAATGAGACCCCAGGTCTGTAAACTCAAGCCTGCTGAGGGGCAGGCTTATTTAGAGTAAACAGGATTAGCTTGTATCATTTTGTGAAGGTGATAACTTAATGTCTGTCTCAGGCATTGCTATTTTCTTTAGCAGTGAGTGGACCATAAGTGTATCTTTATTTAGTATTATTATTTTTATTTTTTTTAATGATTGGCCATAAATCATTTTTAATAATTGACACAATCAATTTTTCGTTGTGAAAGATTCATTTGTGAAGGAATAATTATTTCATAATTTTATTGTAGTCATACATACATTATGTACAGTCTGTCTGAGCTGTGTATTAATTTGAACAGGTGGCTTTTATGCTGGTGGCCTTGATGCATCACAGCCACTCAAACAACGTATTGTTTGAGTGGACTAAATTAGCCAGAGATCAGTTATCATAATAAAAAGATCTGGCATCTGTCAAATCGTCTGTATTTTATTGATATATTAAAATGTATAGCTCACCTAGCGCAGTGATGTACTTGCAATGCAGATGATGTTGTTAAAAATAACGTTATTTTGTGTATTTGGTGTAATGCTTATTAGATTTAAGGTTATTATTTTCCACATACTGTACATTATTGTTTCTACTCTATGCCCCGTCGTCTTCGATTTTTTTGGACACCTGGATTTTTACAAAGCTTATCGTTCTGAAAAGCAAGAAAAGCTCTGATTTGCCAGCTATTCAGTGCGTTGTGATTGGCTGAATACCACAAGCATGAAACGGAAATGTCATGCCCCTTACCACAATGTGATGAGGTGTCATGTTTTATTTTTGACACTGGGCTGTTTAATAAACCCACATCTGTAATAGAAAAAAAGCCACAGTCCCATAATTCGAATTAGCCTGGGTTGTCATTTTGTAAATATGTCAAAATGTTAAACTTATTAATCAAGATGCTCCTACCAAATGAACAGACATTATTTATTTTTAAAGTGCTGTAAGTTATGATTTTGTCATGTTTTCTCTCACAATTTTTTAAACAATGTTTCTTTCTGTTTTCTGTTTCTGTTTGTGTCATAGATTTAGCCAATGGGGATGTGTGTTTGACTCTTTTGTGTGTATGCATGTCGCCCCTGCAGATCAAACCCTGGTAAGAAAATTTATCAACAGTCTTTTTGTTCTTTCTCTGATTACAGTAAAACAAAAGTTTGTTTGTAACTTTTATATTGTGACATGCTGTGACATTACATATGTGGCATAATTTCTTGATTTGTGTTGTTGGGATATTATGTTGTTTTAATAACATTTACAATATATGCACTGATCTTGTGTTTGGCTGTTGTTATAATGTAAACTTTTACTGTTTGTGTAGATTAAAAAAGAACAATAAATTTGTTTC
This sequence comes from Enteromius paludinosus, assembly GCA_032361165.1. Lineage (NCBI taxonomy): Eukaryota > Metazoa > Chordata > Actinopteri > Cypriniformes > Cyprinidae > Enteromius > Enteromius paludinosus. The sequence goes on along the minus strand of JAUMHQ010000105.1, from coordinate 1,467,996 downwards.
TCTCTTTGCTTTCAGAATAGTTGACATGCCACCTGGGATGGTGTGTGTGTTCTCTTCTCTTTTCTCTATACTGTGTTGCTGCATGGTTACCCAGAGCTCTGCTTCTTCTAACCATCACCCCACTTTCCTGCGCAATGACACCTACTTTGAGCACCTGGCTTTGCATCCTGACCCTAAATTGGGTCGGGTCTATTTAGGCGCCCGTGATCGGCTATATCAACTTTCTTCTGATCTTCAGCTTGAGGCAGAGGAAGAGACGGGGCCAGTAATAGACAGTCGTGACTGCCTGCCCCCAATTAGTGACACAAACTGCCCACAGGCAAAATGGACTAATAACCACAACAAGCTACTACTCGTGGATCCTTATAGTCAGGAACTCATAAGTTGTGGAAGTGTTTATCAAGGAATATGTCAGAAACGAAGCTTGGATGCAGTGGGGAAAGTGCTTTTCTCCGCAGAGAGGCCTGTAGATACGCAGTATGTGGCGGCTAATGACCCCAATGTCTCTACAGTAGGGCTTGTGGCGCTCACAAGAGGCCGTGGGAAACAACAGCCGGTACTGTTTGTGGGGCGGGGTTACACCAACAGCCAACCCCCAATATCTACTCGAAACTTGGTTATGGAGCCTGTATTCTCATATGAAGAAACTTCAAAGTTAGCGGTGGCTGGGAGGCTTTCTGAGTATGACCATCATTTTGTAACATCGTTTACCCACCGCTCGTATGTCTACTTCATGTTCTATCGGAGGGACTTAGAGTCACCATCAAGAGAATATCGCACATATGTTTCCCGTATGTGCTTGGATGATTCTGCGTATTATTCATATGTAGAAGTTCCGTTAAGTTGCCGCTCAGCCGGTGGAAAGAATTATAACCTCCTGCAAGCTCTGCATGTAGGCCTACCAAAGTTAGGTAAGGCTGTGGGAATAGAAAGCTCAACTGCTTCGGAACATGAGGTCCTGTTGGGGGTTTTTTCGAGCCATTTCGCCTCCTCCAGTCGGCCAAACGAAGAATCCGCAGTATGTGTGTTTTCACTTGAGGAAGTGGATAAACATATCAATTCTACAAGAGATCTATGCTACACTGAAATGGGTCGTGCAGATGGAAAGGAGGTTGCATACATTGAGTATGAAGTCAAGTCAAACTGTGCCAATCTTCCAGAGGTGAGTTTGAAAATCTGAACTAGTAAGTGTACTGCTTTAAGACAACAGGTGTGAACAGATTTGTAGTCCCACTGTTACAACGTGAAAATCATTTTAGAGCTATATAGTCAATGACCAGGGGCCTGTTCCATAAAACAAGTTTATCAAATAAGCCAGGTTTCAGTTAGTCTGACTTATTGCCAGTTAATTTGGTTTAAAATAAGTCACACTATCTGCCATAAGCCTGGCTTATTTGGTAAACTTGTTTCATGGAACAGGCCCCTGGTGTGCTCTTTATGAGGCTGAACAAACACTGTCTCAAAATCAGAGACCAAATCACAACTGGTCAGAGAAAACCCATTTTATTACCAGGTGTAAACAGCAATGTGTCTTACCTGACCCCTGTGATTTATGAAACTGATCTTAAATCCAGGTATAATCAGAGCCTACTTTCTTCAGTAGAAAATGGCTATGAGGTTAAACTATATTGGTAACTGAGGTTGTTTTTAAATCCTCCAAGGTTTGATCCTGAATCTATCACCATTGTGCCCCTGAGCATAGCAGATTACTTCTTTAGGGGAAGCAAAACTATAATTGAACATGGCTTCATTCTATGATGACATCAAATTCCACCACCCCAGTTGTGTAGCTATATATAAACATTCTAAACTGATCTTTTTAATAACTATGTTAGCTACCCTTTCCAGACCAGAGTAAGAACACAGTGATAATAGAAAGGTGGTAAAAGCAACAGAATAAAAGGAACAAAAGAAAAATGGCAGTAAGGTTTAAAAGGTCAAAGAACATTTGCTAGCAAGCTACTGTTAAAAAAATCGGAAACGGATTGTGAAAGTTTGGGATTTAATTCATATCTTTAATTATATTTAATGTGATTTGTAGCAAAGTTAGGGAAAAAGAGGCAGGAAGTGGCAAACAATGGAACAATTCATAATAAAATTACCGAACACAAAACAAAAGTAAAGCAGTGGCCAGAAAACAGCCGCATAAAATATAATAAAAAGCACAAAAAAAGTCCAGACCTGGTCCTCTCTGGGTTTGCACCGTCATTACTCCTCCTTTTATCCTTCTGGAGCTTCTTCCTGGGACTTGAGACGAGTTAGCGTCGCTGGTGTTCCTCATTGTAATTATCACACTTATCACAGTTATGAATTAAATTGTAAAATTTTAGCAGCCATTACTCCAGTCTTCAGTTGTACAAGAAATGTAGCTGATTTTTTGCAGTAAAACTTTACTTCAAGGGGTGTACATAAGACTGACACGACACCATAATGATGACATGACATGCGTCATGAATAAGGAGGAGGTTTTATGCATGTTTATTACTACTGTTATTAAATGGAATTTGCTCAATTATGTAATTTGTAATGCAAAGATGACATTGTTTGAGACATAAACCAATACTTCATGATTCTTTTTCTCTCTACAGAACACTTTGGATGCTTACCCATGTGGCTCTGATCACACTCCTAGTCCAATGGCAAGCCGGGTTCTTGTGAAAGCTGAGCCAATATTTGACAGTCCATCTGTCCGTCTCACTGCTGTTGCTGTGAGCGTAAGACAGGAACACACTATTGCCTTTCTAGGAGACTCTCAAGGAAATTTACACAAGGTATAGAGACAAAAAAAATTGGTGTTTTGGCACAATTGTTATAATGGTTTAATTGTGTGTGATTTCTATTATTTATTTATTTATTTTTCATTATTCTTAGTTCTTTTCTAAAAATACTTCAGAAAATGTTATTTTAGAGAAACTATGAGGAAAATGAGATCATTAAGGGATGTTTGAGAATTTTGATGAGAAGCCTACCATCTGATGTTAGGTACATTTATGAGTGGTCTTTCACAAGTGCATTTGACTCCCATTTCAATGACATACAATTTAATAAGGATTAAATAAGTATCAGATTACCACAATTTTGATATATTAAATAATATATTATCAATAATAGAGCACCTTGATATTTTAAAGCACTGTTCTCTAAGGTAAATGATCAACGTTGTTAGAAAAAAATAGGCAAAGTCTTATGGATATTACAGTATGGAATTTTAAAAACCATGTATGGTCATTGCTCTTTTAGATATTCAGCGACACAAGTGTAGAACAAGTTACTTCTGCATATTAAAGGTATTTTGAAAAAAGTTATAGTTTAAAAGCTAAATGTTGGCTCTTAAGTATGTTGTTTTTGTTGATGAGTTTGTATTATGAACATGGTTATTTGTGACTGTAAATTTTGTAAAGTAAATGGTTTTCAGCTCTACCAAATGCTTTACCATGTTTTATGTTTGCTTGGTGTTTTACCTCTACAAGAATACTACTCTAATGTAGTCTCTGAATGTAACCCTGTGAAATATGGAGATTGGACCTTTTTTGGAAGTTTTCATTTAATGCTTTTTTTTTTTTTTAGGTGTTTCTTGGCCCAAAGGGTGAGGTGGAGGAATATGCAGTAATCTCCATCCATCCCAGCGCACCAATAAGCAGAGAGCTCAGGCTTGACCATCAAGAGAAGCATCTATACATCTTGACAAGTAATATGGTAACTGTCAAATTGCTGAAGTGGAATTGGTGTACCCAGTAACAAAGTAATTCATGCATAATTGGTTTCATTTAATTTCACTTCACCTGAACTAAACAAAACTGTGCTCTCACAGCTAGAGAAGAGGCCTGTAGCAGAGTGTGAAAAGCATTTGGATTGTCAGTCCTGTCTGATGGCTCATGATCCGTATTGTGGCTGGTGTGTTCTGGAGGGGAAGTAAGTTCATATTTGAAGAGCACCTAGAATGCTTTATTTTGAGTTGTTTGTTACTTGAAATTGAACACTGTGTCTTTATGCATCAGGTGTGGGCTTCATAGCGAGTGTGTCCGTGGGGAACAGAAAGATCAGTGGCTTTGGAGCTTTGACATAGAGCAACAATGCCTGAGTGTGTCTTTTCTCAATCCATCCAACATCAGCCGAGAGGAGAGAAGAAATGTGCGTGTCACATATTTTTAACACATTAAAAAGTTATTTCAGCTGTACACGTTACATCACAATAAAATATGAGATGGATTTCTTTTGTATAAGCCTCACAGTGACCAAAATTGAGCACACTAACAACCATATCCAACTCACTGCCTGGTCCAAAAAGCATAATTTCAACCCTTACAAATCCAAACTGACTTTGTCTCTTGTTCCATCTCTCTAAATGTATTTTGCTCCCTTTTTAGATTTCTTTATCCATCCCTGGTCTTCCCAGACTGGAACAAGGAGAGCATTATTCTTGTGTCTTCAAGGACAGGCCAAGTTTAGCTGTAGTCACAGAGTCTGGTGTCACCTGCTCTTCTCCACATGTATATGCATTGCCATCTGTGCCACACGGTCAAGGTGAGAATAAATCGTCACATTTGTTTTCAATGTTTTGTTCTTGTCCCAAAAATGTAAATTCTGTCATTAATTACTCACCCTCATGTCGTTCAAACCCAAAAGACCTCCTTTCATCTTCGGAACACAAATTAAGATATTTTTCATGACATCAGAGAGCCATCAGACCCTCAATAGACAGCAATACAACTGAAATGATCCCAGGTCCAGAAACGTGGTAAAAATACTGATAAAAGTTCAGTTTTGCGATGATAGGAGTATACTTTCTTGGCCAAAGAAAACAAAAATAAAAAACAAAAAAATTCTTCTCCTATGACTTGCGTCTTCCACCATTTTAGAGAACATTACTGCGTAAACGTACACTTTCCTTTTGGCGCAAACAGCTGCAGATTGCACCCAGATGTAAACAAGTCTGATTACGTAAAATATGTGTAATCCATGGCGTCACAGGAGAAGAGTAAATTGTTTTGTTTTTTTTTTTGCACAAAAAAAGATTTCTCGTAGCATTGCAAACTTGAGGTTGAGCCACTGATGTCGCATGAGTGTTTTACTGATGTTGTTGCTGCGTTTCTGGATCTGGATCATTTCAGTTGTATGGCTGTCTATGGAGGGTCTGATAACTCTCTAATATCATCAAAAATATCTTAATTTGTTTTTCGATTTTCATTTTTGGGTGAACTAATCCTTTGAATTTGTTTAATAGTACCTAAAAATGAAAGTGTATTCACCCTTACATTGTTTTATTCCTGTTTGTACTTACAAAATATATTTTTAGAAATGTGCTTCTGTTTGGACCCCAGTGTTCTTTAAAATATTTGTTTGTGTTCCACAATAGAACAAAAGTCACAAAAGTATGGAAAAATGTGCAGCTAACACTCACCCGTTTAAAAAAACCCCACAAATATTTTAAACTCAAATCAGTTAATCCACACTTCTGCTAGATGAAATCTAAGCAAGTTGAAACCTAGTTGGTTGTATTCGTAATCAAAGATGAACCAGTGAGACACACAAGATGAAAGTGAGAAGCACAGTCATGCCTTGATAACAATCATGACTCTGGAGGTATCTCTTCTTGCTAATCGCTTCTTCTATCTGAATCAGATTTTTTTACAGTCACTCTGTCTCTACGGTTCCATGATGTTGTTGTGACCTCTCTGGAATTCACCTTTTATGATTGCACGGCAGTCAAACAGCTTGCAGGAAGCATGCCGTGAGTTGCAAAAACAGCACATATTGTGGGCACAAAAAAACAAAATTCTACACTAATAAAGCTTGTGTCTCATAAAATCCAGTAATGCATGGTCATTTAAGTTTGAAAATAAAGTTTTATTAACTTTAATTTATATCTTTGTCTATATACACTACCTCTAGGTAATGATTTTGGATGCATTTTTTTCTTTCACAGCTGCCATGGTTGTGTGCAGAGTCACTGGGGGTGCAACTGGTGTGTGAACCAGCATATGTGTACCCACAAGGCTGTGTGCGATGAGGGACAGATAATCTATAATGAAAATGTAAGTCATAACATATTAGCAGTACCTTCTTGTTTTGCTTTGTGGTGAAAATTACACGTCTCAAACAGTGTTTCCTGCACAGTTATGTGAAATAAATGGGAAGCAAAACACATTTTGACCAAGATCCAGGAGGCATATTCACAAACCATTCTTAAGACTTTATTCTATATATTAAAAAAGTTGACAATTCAGTTGACTACAATGCTCAAATATAACATTTCTGTACATTTTTTAATTATAATTTTAAAAGAATAAAACAGAAAATTTTGCTTGGTAAGGCTAATATACACTGCATTCATAATTAGGTGGTGGAACATTCAACCATTTGAATTGTACTCTTGTGTCTCTCTTGGTTTTCCCTGCACTTCTCGCTCCTAGTGGAAATCTCTTCCCACCCTGCCTCCTGCAACCAAAGCCTCTAGAGCTGCATTTATGACCTCACCAGTCACAACACACAAAGTTCCTGAAACCATGGCTCATACTAAACCTCTGACTACTGCCACTGCAATAACTGAAACTATAACTTCTGTACTGGAATCATTAACCTCTCCTGAACCTGTGAAACCAACACCATCAACTAAGATTTCTTTCACTTTCAAACCGTCTGCTGCTCCCACAAGCGGCTTCACCCCTTCTTCCACAGCTGAGACCACAGTACAGCCAGCCTCCACACTCTCTCTCCTTGATGAGATCCTCTCAGAAAAAGAGCTTCTTGTTACAGACATTGAATCGGTGGCTCTGAGGGAGACAGACACTGATGTGGTTACTCTTGCAAGTTTGGAAGGGGCTGTAAAAACTGAGTTGCCATCAGTCATCGAAGGAGCTGAGGAGCAAAGGATATCTTTGTCATCGTCATTGGCTGAAACAGAATTGCCACCACTAATGGAGCCACTAACACACGATAGCTTGCTTACCAGCACCCCTCACAATTTGGCAGAAACCTTGGGTTTTATTTATCAAATTCAAACTACAGTTTTACCTTCAAATCCAGAACCAAACATGTCTGATTCTGAAACCAATGACTTTTTGCCTATGTCTGAGAGAGTGTCACCTGCCGTGCCTTCAGAGAATAGGATCATCGCTGACCATGAAGTGGCTCAATTGGCTCCAGAGGAAACTGAAGAGGTGGACCAATTAGAAAATGACAATGCAACATTTTCTGCAGCTACAGTCTTATCAGGCGATGGAGAATCCGACGGTGATCCCCCAGTATACCTCCATTTGCAAAGTACAGACATAGATGCTGATTACCAGTATGATTTACCGGTGAGACCAAACATCCAGAATTGATAACAAATAATATTCTTAAATTAATTGATTCAGATAATACACATTTTATGATTTGACCATTTTTGCTAATGGCAACTCAACTGTAAAATTTATTTTCTACTTCATGTAAATTCTTTATCCCCTAAATTCCCTTCTCCTGCTCTTTTTCATTGAATCATGTAACATGGTATGCTAACATTCCCCCTCATGTAATTGGACCTTTTTTTTTTAAATCAGGCTGATGAAGGTGCATTTGTCAATTGGGGGTCATCTGCCTGCCCATGTGTGGAAAAGATTCAAGGATCCTCTTTGCTTCCTGTCCTAACTCAGAGAAAGATCTCTCTGTTGGCCCGCAACTTGCATCTCTATCAGGTAAAATTAAACTTCCACTTTTGTATGATTTTTATTAATACATACATCTGCTTTAAAAAACCACACACTTGTACCTAGGATAAAGAGCTGGCGTACGAGTGTGTATTGGTGATCGAGGGGCAAACTGTGGTGGTTGATGCAGATGTGTCACTGAATGAGGCAAACTCTCTGCTGTTTGACATCACTTGTCATGCTCACCAGGTACCACAACAACATAATACAAAACATGATTTGCAAAATGTTTAAAGAAGCTCTTCCAAGTGGATATATTTGTAATGTTGACATTGGAGTGTGGACTGTGAAAATTGAGGTATTGATAATGTATGATGTAAAGCATTTATAACTTTTCAGAAATAATTGTAACCAAACTTTAATTGCACTGTAATATGTTTTTTTGTATGTGTTTTATTTCAATATACTTTCTAAATGTTAACAATGAATAAGTAAGTATTATAAATGTATTAAAATTATTCATGAGACCATACAATGCATTATAAGGTGTATTACAAGGCATAATTAATGCATTAAAAATTTATTATGATGCATTATAAAGGCTTTAAATAAATGAATATTTAAAGCCTTTGCTTTAAATTTAATGCTAATTAAATGATTGTGGCAGAAATATAGTGTGGGAACGTTGCGGTTTGGTCTCTCAGTATAATCTTAGTGAGCTTTTACATTTACATTTACATTTTACATTTATTCATTTAGCTTTTATTACATTTAAATTCCTGGAGGGCCACAGCTCTGCAGAGTTGAGCTCCAACCAGCTCCAAATCACACCTGCTTGTAAGTTTCTAATGATCCTGAAGACCTTGATTAGCTGAATCAGGTGTGGTTTATTAGGGTTGGAGCTAAACTGTGCAGAGCTGCGGCCCTCCAGGAATTGAGTTTGAGACCAATGCTGTAGCATATACTAGTTTGGCAGAGGTGTAGTTGGGGAGCTAATGCACTTGCTCTAAAATGTCGTCTGCCTGTTGCTCACTTTAGTTTCCTGTCACTTCTCTCGAATCCTGTCCTATGGAAAGAGAAAAGCCCACAACAATAATTAAAGAGGAAAATAACTATGTAGTACTTTTAATTGCATGTGTGTAGCAAAGACTACAGTTTGCAGATATCATTGATACTCACATCTGATGTTTTTTTCTTTAGTATTTCTATGCAGACCCAGTTAGGGAGTACAATGCCATGGTTTATGTGAAGAGAAAAGACACTTTTCATATTGACAGCACTGACCTTTACGGTGAGTATAATTATTTTGATGTGCATGATGAGCTGTTTTTTTGCAAAATACACTAATGGTTATATATCATCTGAAAGCTGAACAAATAAGCTTTCTGTTGATGTATAGTTTGTTAGGACAATATTTGAAAGGGGAAAAGTGAAAGTGAAGTGACATGTGGCCAAGTGTGGTGACCCACTCTTGAAATTTGTGCTCTGCATTTAACCCATCCAAGTGTGCACACACAGAGCAGTGAATACAAGTGGGCAGCCAACCTGATACAACTATTTAAAAATCTGGAATCTGAAGGTGCAAAAAAATCTAAATATTGAGAAAAGCATTTAAAGTTTTCCAAATGAAGTTCTTAGCAAGGCATATTGCTAATCAAAAATAAAGTTTAGATATATTTGCAGTAGGAAATATCTTTGTGGAATGATATTGACCCGTGCAATGCATTGTTTAGCTACTAATGAACCTGTGTTATTTATGACTGGTTTTGTGGTCCAGGATCACAAATATAGAATTGTTTTGGTAATACTTTAACTGATGTTAACAAATAACACCCTATTGTAATGCATTAATTAACATGAACAAACAAGGAATTCTTTACATTATTTACAGTAATACTGTACATTTTAAATACATTACAGTATTTAAAATTAAGGCCGGGACTTAAACGCGTTAATTTAGATTAATTAATTACACAAAAATAACGGATAAAAATGTAACCCATTTTAATTGCATTTATTTTTGCACCGCGGAGCGTTTCTCACTGGATGAGTTTCGGCGAACCGATTATACTGGAGCACCAGCTAATGTTTCTAATGTTCTGAATGTACGTTACTTGAAAGTAGGGATGCACCGATCCAGATCAGCCGATATGTTTGCGTGTTTTGTCGGTAAAGCCTACTTGAAAGTATTGTTTTACTTAAAAAAAACAGTTTACAGAAAGTCTATCTACTTCTAGGGTTCCTGAATTTCTGAAATGTAGGCTACTATATTTCTAAATATCCTATTGCTACACTTAATGGCAATATTGCACTGGGGCCTGTTACATAAAACAAGACTAGAGTATAAGCCAGGCTTATTTCAGTTAGTCTGACTTATTGCCAGTTAATTTGGTTTAAAATAAGTCAGACTATCTGCCATAAGCCTGGCTTATTTGGTAAACTTGTTTTATGGAACAGGCCCCTGGGGCTCGTTCTTCGTACCTCGCTAACTCTGTTCGCTGGATTTGATTGTTGTGGATTTGTCCTGATCTTGGATTGTTTCGTTCTTCGACGCTCATCCGACTTCGACGCTCATATGACTTGCTTTCATAGCAACAGGTCCGTGAACTTGAACCTGCTCGGGAGCAGGTTTATTTCATGTAAATAGGATTTAGGCTGCGCTCTTGGCGGGTTATGATTGGTTGAAATAGAGAGATCACACCTGATTGGTTAAAGAGCACTACAGACACGGACTGAGTGTATAAGTATATAAAATAATTACGATGATTCACACACAAGATATATATATATATATAAAAAATTATTAAATAATTTTATTTATGTTTATATTATATATCTAAAAAGAATCTAAAGCTAAGAGATTAAAGTCGTAATATTTGGAGAATAAAATCTTTAAAGAATAAAGAGCACCTCTTGCAGATATCCTGCTTTGAAAATCTGGCAGTTTTATAGCAAAATACAAACAATAGCTGAAATGGCTTTAGGTTAAGTGGCAATGTAAATCAATAATTTTCCCGATTACAGTGAGACTTCATTATAAATTAGTCTATAGCCTGTTTTCCCATGCCTTCTGATGCTCCTTCAATGTTATATCTTGCTATACACTTCAAACAAAGAGGAAAAACACATTCATTTGAAAGATGAGCTGTTTTATATCAAAAGAA
>JAUMHQ010000105.1:1435018-1457104 GCA_032361165.1 Enteromius paludinosus | reverse complement strand
GTCGCTAAATATAGAGACAAAGTCGCTAAGTTGGCAACACTGATCTGTATTGACAACAGACCGCAAAGAATGATGGGTGCCTGGGCTGATGGGAATTGTAGTTCCTGCTACCTACCGTTCTCTCCATTCGCCTGAGCAAACTTTTCTCAGAAGACTTATCATAATCATTTTATCGAGTCACGCGACCACGGTATTATCGGAAAAAATTTATATTGCGGTACGACGGTATTTACAATACCGTTACATCCCTAAACGGCATCGATTGCAACCATGCTAATTTGGCAGGAATGTGTGTAAAATATAAAAAAAAAGATTTTTGGCTACTCATTCATTCAGTCTCCCGTGTTCCACGATATCCCAAAGGTGGATTGAGATCTGTCCACCTGACTGTAGGTAGCTCACTGTCATATTCAGGAAGCCAGTTATAAATGATCTATAGTTGTGGTCATAAAGGAATGGACATTGTCAGCAACAATACTCATGTAGGCTGTGCTTAGTTGGTACAAAGGGGCCATAAATGTGCTTTGGAAATATCCCTCATAACACTACACCACTGGCCAAATTCTGCCCCTACCATCCGAATGTCTCATGAGTCATAGGAGCAGGTAACCTTTTTCTAATCTTCTATCTTCAATTATAGTTGTTTTCCTGTTCTCAGCTCACAGGAATGTTGGTGGTTTGAGGTAATGTACAGTTGCCTTTCTGTCAACTTGAACTGGTTTGGCCATTTTCCTCTGACCCCAGCATCAAGTCATTTTTACATACAGAACTATAGATTTATTTATCTTTTTGGACCTTTTGCTATAATCCCAACAGATGCCTGTCTGTGAAAATCCCAGATGATCAGCAGTTCCTGAAATACTCTTACCAGTCCCTTTTTTAACCAATAACCATGCCATGTTCAAAGTGACGTCACCTTCATCCCCATTCTGATGCTTGGTGTGAACTTTAGAAGAGGCGAGTGTCTAATTAGATATTTGTGATGATGATCAGTTGATCAGATGTACCTAGCCAGTAGTTTTTTGTTGTTTGATTAGCCTAATGTTAACAACATAAGGTGACAAAGTAATTGACCATCTTCTGTCTGCAATCTAATAGATTTCTAACTGATGTGAATAATTAATGATTATGTGAATAAATTAGAAATAAGAAGCAAAACCATAAAACACACAATTTGCATGTGAGGATCTAAGGATCCTTCAAGTTTAATCATCACATTTAGCCAGATTGCAATTCTGTTCTTTCCATCTCCATATTTAAAACTTCTTGAAATCGTTAGAAAGACTTTCTTTTGCAAGTTATGTCTTTTTAAGGCCTTCGATTTGATACAACTAAATTTACTTTTTTAGACCCTGTGGACACCCCTGCCACATTTCATGTTACATGTTTACAGTTACATTTTTAATATAGCCTCATTACTTTTGTGGTGTGGAGAACTGGTAAGCTGGTCACCACCAGTGTGTCCTTCAGCAGTACTCTCTTAAGTCCAGATTGCTCCAGGGGGATTGAGGCCCCTGTAATAAAAGCACTTTCACTTTGGATAAAAGAGTCTACCAAATGCATAAATGTAAAAGTGTTTTTTTTGCAAATCCCTTTTTGTGTCTTGAGCACAAATTCTCAAATTTGTTAGTGTTCTTTAAGGTACTACTATAATATACATATTTCATACAATATTTCGGTGGTTTAAAGGGTTTGTTCATCAAAACATATAAATTCAGTCCTTATTATTACTCTGTTCAATAATTGTGGGGTTTTCTCTTAATACAAAAACCAATGGTTAATGGGGCCTACATTATGTGCACACAGGGAAGCTAAAATATTGCCTAAACAGGGTTGTGTCATAAAATATAATAAGTTATAATAATTTTATATTTCTGTTCGTGGTCTTCAACATGAAAGAATAAACGTGTCTGACCCTGACCGTTGAAAATCATTCGTAATTTGTGTCAATGCGTCATCAACAGAACGTAGCATTAGTTTTCTTTCGGGAATGTGCCACGCCACATCCAGTAAAGACTGCAGAATAGGTTCTATTGTATTGTCGCTTTGGCCGTTCTGGTCCGATATAGACACTGTGTCAACATAAAGTTCTTTATTTGAAGCACAGTTCTACAAGTAAGGTAAAAGTGTTGGTGCTTAAATAATTCTCGGACAGATCAGACCTTAACTTAACATTCTTATTCACATCGGGCGTGACCGGGGTAGTGCGATGTGACAAAAGACAATAGATCCTATTCTGCTGTCTATAAAAGGTTTAAACGACAACATAAACCTTAATGTGTGTCTGTTGTTGAACCACAGAAACAAAGTGATCAGATCCACATAATGCAAACCATTATGAGAAGGTATCTGATGGATTGTGTTTAAATAAAAAAAAAGTTCATATGAATAAAGACACATAAAAATTAAAACTTAGGAAGATCATAGATTCCAATTGACATCTAGTTAAATTCTTGATTGTTGAATTTGTAGAAGACAATTAATTTTTTTCTTAATATTAAATGTTTTGTTAAAATGTTTTGTTTAGTTTTTGTTTTTTTTTGTTTTTTTTGAACATTCATTAACGGATTATGTGCAAACATTTAAAAACAAATAATTATTTGTTGCCCAGCCTCTTGGTTAAAACACTTAGGCAAAAAATAGACTCACTCAATGTTATGAATCTTTCAGTTTAATGGCTCGTATCCACTGAGCAGTCTGGTACGGTACGCAGTTATGCCCGTTTTCATTGTCAGAAGTCGTGAATGGTACCAAAATAGCGAACTGCATTGTACCCCTTTTTTGGTACCCTTCTGTTAGGGTAGCCAAAGGGTGGAGCTAAACTCACTGCAGAACCTTGATTGCCTGACTAGAAACGTCACGTTTGCTTGATACAATGTAATAATGCATGCTTAACTCGTTCCGCTCTGCTGAGTTTATTTACATTGGCTTATTGACATCACGGTGCGCTAACACACAAATATAACAGTGCATTTTATAATTTTATATTTTCATGCAGACAATAGCTCTTTCTCAATATGCATTCTTATGTGTTCTTGTGGACTTGTGAAACGTCATTGCCCAAAAACCCGTACAATTTTCAAAATATTACTATGTTTTTCAGGTGAGAATGTAGTTATTTTAAAACTCAAATCTGTGGTTTATAAAGAGAGCGCCTCCAGCTCCAGCTATATGTATCCGCTCAGAGCAGCCTCCAGCTTGGCAAGTCCTTTCAACATTTCCTGCTGCTGATGTCATGAAATACAATTAATTTTGGGTAATGTTATGTATACCAGGCGTTCCTGGTCTTTTGTATCTATTATTTGTTCCTGTCATATATATTTGGCTAAGCACAATATAAGTTATGTTTAACTTTATATGTTTTATATATTTCTTTTGAACTTTACCTTAGTACAGTTCAGATTTTGTAGCATGTTTGCTTTTTGTCTTTTTTTCCTCTTAAGCGTCTCTTATTTTTATAATGGCTGTTATTGTTAATTAAAAAAGACTGCTTATTGTCATGCTTCATTGTCGATCACTACTTTCCTGCATACACGACGCCTATCAAGTAAGGGTACTGATGGCAGTGGAAACACAAGTTGGATTAGGGTTTTCCATACCGAATCGTACTGTACCGACCCGTACTGCTCGGTGAAAACGAGCCATAAATCAGTTAGAAACCATGGAAGCTATAGACTTTTAAATAAGTGTTAATGCCATTTTGAATCTTACAAGATTGTGAGGGATGAACTTTGTGACTTTTTGTCTTTACAACGGCATGCATTGTATAAAGGTCCTAGATCACGTAATCTTTAAAACTTACAACTTTTAAAACTTTTATGGAGATTTTCTTTTTCTTTTTTTTTATCAGCTGAACAATTGGCATGCTATTCAACAATGCCATCCATTGAATGCACTAAACTTCCATCACTCACAGCCTCAATTTTATCCTGTCAAAGAAAATATTAGGATTTCCTGACTAAAATGCATTAGTAGTCTATATCTAACTCAAGACAAACCGAGAACCACTCTTTGCCTCATATACTTGAGCTTTGTGAGGCATTATTCAACTTACGGACTTACTGTTCACATGAACATGTCATTGTCCAAATTCTTGTGCCATCAGAGTACTGAATTCAATAATTCGATAACTGCTTCTTGACTGCAAGCCTGATGATAGACAGGGCAACGTTTTGAGCAATGTTGCTTGGAAACTTTCCCGCTGACAATGGGTAACAAATTTCTATCTGGATACTTTAGATCCGTCGTGGGCCCTGTGTCTCACCTGGTTAACATTAACTAACATTAAACTTGTCCGAAAACATTGGTCAAAAAGTTGCCCTGTGTTTCATCAGCCTTAGTGTGCAGATGTGTGGTATGAATACAATGTTGTTCAATACAGTAAATTGAATCGGTGATTATTGCAGCATATACTTTGTATTCAATTAAAGGGTTAGTTCACCCAAACCTAAAAATTCTGTAATCAATTACTCACCCTCGTGTCGTTTCAAACCTGCAAGACCTTTGTTCATCTTCGGAAAACACAAATTAAGATATTTTTGATGAAATCAGAGAGCCATCCGACCTTCCATAGACAGCAATACAACTGAAATGATCCAGATCCAACCCTTGCTTCAGTTTCTAGACAAAATGTAATTTTTTTGTCAGTAGTCAGGTTGCTGTTTATACACTAGTGTGTAAATTCCTGTATATATTTTTTTAACAATATTTTTGTTATAGATAATTGAAACGTTATCTCAGAAGGGCTTTAGCATAAGACTGCAGCATTAAAAAATTGTCAGAAAATTAAAGGGGTTTGAGTACTTTCTGAATGTCTGATTGTTGTTGAATAAATGATTCTAAGGATCAAATTAGACTGTAATCCATATTTGTCTCTTAAGATCAGCAGTTCTTTTACAAATTACAAATGTGTAAGTATAATGCATGTAAGAAAATGTATGGAATGAGGTAAAGTGCCACAGGTTAGCAAGAATAGACTGCATTTTAAACTAAATGCTATGCAACCCAGTATGTACACTACAAACCAATATGAATATTGTATAAACAAATTCAATCAGCTAAACATTGCATGCACCACGCAACGTAGATTATTATTTTTTTGGTTATGCATTTACAGCTATAATATGTACTTAATCCTTTCTCCCTCTCTTTTTATGTTCTGTGGTTTCAGGACTCCTGATGTGCGTGATGTGGTACAGCAGCGCCCCATCTGAGGAGTGCTTCACTGCTGCCATTAGGAGCCCTTGATTCTCCTCTTCCCTCCCCTCTCCCTCCCCTCACCCCTTCCCCGCCCCCCCCATCCCGTTCCCTGCATTGCTGCGCTTGACGTCATGAGCATAGTAATCACACTGGGAGTCACCACACCTGAGACACCTTACACCGATATGGCCGCTGGATCAGAGTAAGTTTCTTTCCAGTTTTCTGGTTGGTGCAAATTCTCAACCCAAATCATGGGTTTTCACAGCAGAAAATTAGTTTCAGAATACTATGTACTATAGTCACATAACACAAACCTGTTACGTCAAGTCTGTTGAAATGCAGAGTTTTAATCCACCCAACTGAGCACTGACCAGAACATGCATCTTTTCGGTGGAAAAGCGGTAATGAGAATTGCTTATTTTGTGCACGTTTTCCATGGTTAAGAGTATGTACTGTAAAATTTAGAGTGGAATTCTGCGAATGCAAATGAATTGGTTTCGACCGAAGAAAAATAGACCTTATTTTGTTCTGCATGTTTACCAGTATAGCTGGGCATACCTCAACTATTTAAATTATTTGTTCTCTTTTAAGGTGCATTTATTTATTTTTCTACCCTATTCTTTTCTGTTAAAGGCTGCACAAGCTTATCATACTTGCCATACCTTTTTTTTTAAGAATTTTTTTCTTTACTGAAGGTCTTAGAATGTTTGGGTGATGTTCCCCCACATTATATTTTAGTTTGGAGCACACTTTTTTTCCTTTTTAATTACTGTACTTTTTAATTCTTCCTGACTGCCAAAGAACTAAGTAATAGTTGTTTATTGTGGAACCGACCAGACAGAATATGCCAGCAACTTCACGATGACAACTCAAAGATTATAAGCTGGAGTAGCTCAGAACTCGGCCTCTTTTGCTTTCACACCTTCTAGAGTTTTGACGTCACATAATTATTATTTAACACAACAGTGGTGGGTGTTGTGGCCAAAATTATTAGAACCGTATATTTTCACCAACTAAGAAATGTTTATGTGATTTCTTTATTGACAAGTTATTTGATTTCCGTCTTTTGTTGTAGGTTTACTAATTATTGGGGGACTAGCCCCCCTCAAAGTTTATGGTGGTTATGAAAATATGTTGTGGCCAATGCTGTGGAGTAACTAGTTACACATGCAACATTTGCTAAGAAAAAAATGTGTAGCTAAATGAGTTACTTAATAATGTAAACGATTATAAAGCTGTTATATTTGAATATTAACACACATAAACATACAAATTTTAATTGATTTCTTTCCCAGACTGTACTGACTACTCTAAAAAATATAGTGCAATTTTAGTTTGTGTGTTTCCACAATGTGTTTTGCTCTTATTATTATTCTTTTTTTCCACCATGTGAATTCCAGATGATCATCATTCTCTGAATTCTCAGCGGTTGTTTTGTGACCTTTTTTGTTGATATATTCTGAAAACCTGATTGGCTCTGTGATGATTCACTACTGTTTAACACTGCCTCTGGTGGTCATCTGGAGTTTATATCTTTCTTTCTTTTTCAGCCCTGAGTCAGTTGAAGCGAGCCCAGCAGTAAATGAGAAAAATTACTCCAGTCGCAGCTGTGGGAACACGCAGAGTCATGGATATGGGGGACTTCCCTATGCTGTAAGTTGTTTTATGCTTGTTTTCATTTTTGATAAATGTATAGATAAATCACATTGTCATCTTAGTCCATACATAACCTAATAGTATCTCACAAATGCATGATGCTGAATCGAATGTAATAAACTTGTGGATTGTGATACATTTGTAATTGCAGTTCCACTAGCCTTTGCGCATAGTATAAAATTGAAGTGAATTCATCATAAACTAAATTGAGTTTATTGTAAGTCTATAAACCACAAAGTCAAAACCTGACTTGAACAGAAATGCAAGTCAAGCTGGACATACGTTTGCATAATCATTAGTAGGTGCTGCTATTCAATGCAATTGGCCTCATGCAGTACTAACGTTTACTTAAATGAAGTTTATTTAGATTTCTGCTTGTAGTTCAATTAAGATACTTTAGTCAAAACATTTTTAGCTACTTTAAGTATTGTTTACTTTTGAATGCCACGTTTTTTAGTTTTTCATTCCCGCCTCTTCTTTCTTCCTGCCCCTTTTCCCTGCTCCCCACCTTTCATTCTCTTCCCCCTCTCTCTTTCCTTTTCCCTTTTGTTGTGCCTGAACACCGCTGTTTGAAGATGCAACAGTCTTCCATTGTGTGTTGTCAGGATCATAACTATGGAGCTCCACCCCCTCCCACCCCTCCTGCCTCCCCACTCTCCCAGACCGTTTTCTCCCATTCGGAACACATTGGCACTCTGGGACGATCGCGAACCTGTTTTCCCACCAATGAACCAGACAACTCTGCTGACAGTGAGAGCTCATCTGAGGAGGAGGAGGTGGTGGAAGGCGCAATTCCTCCTCCTTGGTGTCAATGCCGTCTAATGCAAGATGGCTTCCTCATTAAGTGTGAGAGTTGCAGGTGGGTGATTTGTATCTGAAATATCTCATCTTGCTTGGTGTGAAACAGCCTTAAGAATGACTTGGTTTTTCACCCTCTGAGAACAGTTTACATACCTGAAGAAATGTAAAATACACCATGCTTTAACCCCTTTAATGCTTAAATATTGGGTGCCACGATGCATAATGTCACGGTTCAATATGATTTTGGTCCAACGGGAAAAAAAGAAGAAATACTATGCTCGCTTTCTTTTTATTTTGAACAGAGGGTAGTACAATTTTTTTTTTTTTTACGCCCAGAGGTGAAAATACTAAATAATATATTACATTAGAATGTGCATATGCATATAAAAAGCCAAGTCAAGTCACTTTTATTTATATAGCGCTTTTAACAATACAGATTGCATCAAAGCACTGAACATTATCAAAAAGAAGAACAGAGTGATGGTAATGTATAATGAATGATGAGAATTAAACTATTTATCAAATGCAGAGACAGTCTCTGTAGTCAAGATGACGATAATCACTAGAAATCAGATGTCAGCAGTTACTATTACTACAAAAGGACATACAATACAATAAATTCTTAAAATATATTCGATTTAGTTAACAGATCAACAAGGAGGAAAACAGTGCGACAGGTAATGTAGCCTATATAGGAGTTTCAGTTCATTTTTGGGATATGCTTGACAGCACAGTTGGTACTTTATCAAAACAGTGAAGCAAACATCAGCATGCCTGCCTCTTAATCACTGTTGGAACGTGATTTGAAGTACAAAACCTAAAATTGACATAATAGTTTATCATTCATATGGTACATTGCAAATATTATGGAATGTTTGGATTTTGTTCCATACCGTGACGGTTGTACATACCGTGACAGTTCAGTACATGTATCGTGCCACCCCCTATTAAATCTGCTTTTATATCAGAACATTTTTTTGAATGGCCAAGAATGAACAGAAGCGGTGGCTCACCTTAAAAGAGCCAATAGCTTGATTGCAGCAATTAGTAATTGCTGTAATGGATGGAAAATCAGTAATGAAGGAGAATTCTTTTTGCAGGGGTCTGGAGAAGAAGAAAGGGCTGGATGGGCAGCGCAGAAAAGCAGAGAATGTTTCAGGTAAGACTTTCTTGAATGAATTAACACGATCTTACTCTAAATCACTTTTTCAGATTTAGTTACAACTAAAGGTACCAGTAAACGGCAATAAAACGTTGTAGTCATAAATATATAAAGCGCTTTATACTGTGCAGAGTTCTTTATACAGTAGCAGCATCACAGTAATAAACAGGAAAATAACAAAATCAGTGATACAGACTTCAAAAGTGAAATCTAAATGATTATATTCTGCTGCAAAGCAGCACTAACAACACTATAGTCATTATTCCACTCAAGTTATTTAACAAGAGTATAAATAAATGTATACTTTTTTTTTGAGTAACATATAAGTAGTAACAATAACCGTTTCCCCCATTACAACACTGTTAAAATGTGGCGTTACTGTAATTTATTATAGGCTAATATTATTAGGCCGATAATTTTATTTTTCAGTTCATCTGAATGGATGCGCAGTGTAACGTATCTGTATTTGACTTACCATAAACTCTAGCTTGTCGTAAATACAGCAAATATAAATAATATATCAGCATATATATATGTAATCCTGATAACATCCGTCCATTACTACTTCAACACTTTTCTTCCCAGTAAATGTGTACATTTATTACAGTGAGGGAGAAATTCTTTCATGTGCCGATAGTTAATCATGCTGGGTCTTGAGCTTGATTTCTATCTGCCTTTACAGTGGGCGAGAGCAGCGCTACCGAGAGTGGAGATGAGGACATGTCAGCTTCTGCTGTGTCGTACACAGCGACTCAACACACACCCACTAGCATCACTCTCACTGTCAAAAGAGTCAAACACAACAAAGTCAAGAAGAGAAAGAAGAGCACAGAGAAAACACGCACTACTCCTAAAGCCAAGAAGGTCAAGGTATAACAACACACAAATGCACAATCCTGTTCACTTGACAAATGCAGCGAATGTGAAAAATAACCGGATTGTGAATTCTGTCAGAGCTTTGGCACGGCAGTTTGAATCGTGTTCATGTCACTCATTCTCTCTTCTCAAATTTTCCTTCATATGATGATAATAAAAGATATTTTCATTACAGGCTTATAGAGAGGGTTCCAGAAAATCCATGAGGATGAAGGTATGGACACAAATATGCCTTATAATCTAATGAAAAAAAAAAAGAAAAGAACAGGATCCACCTCTTCTTAAGCTTAATGTACTATTCATTACAAAAAAGAAAATCAACCCGATGCATATTTAATCACACGCCCTCTGTGTACTGCAGAATTCTGCGACTGAAGCTAGTGTTCTGGATGAGAATACAACAGAAGGATGGGAGACTCGTATTCGGCAGTGGACAGACCAGTATGAGGAAGCTCTGTCTAATCAGTACAGTGCTGACGTGCAGAACCTCCTCAAACACTACTGTGCCAATGGCAACTCGTCCCCCACCCCATCTACTGTCGCCATGGACACCATTAACAGAACAGAACTAGCTTGCAACAACACAGTGTTGGGCTCGCAAATGCAGGTATAGATGGGTTTCACAGGTCCTCTTAAGGTCTTAAATTTACTGCATTGTGTTTAACATATATAGATTAGCTTTTTCATAAACACTATGTTTTTTGTGTGTGTGTTTGGGCTGGGGGGGGTACACCAGTGTCAGTGATTTCAAACAAAGGCAAAGCATTAGCGGTGTTTTGTTCCTAAATGGAGTAATCAGAGTCAGTGGTTTGCTTTTAAAGACAGGTTGTCACCACCTAATGGTGTAACAATGTAACCTGCAGAAAGGGTCAGTGAAACATGACCACCACTAACATACAGAATGAAAGCTTATCTGGAACACAAACAATCAAAAGTACCAATGCTTTTAGACTGTTGGATCAGCACTGCTGGAATGTCACTCGGCCAATCAAATTCAAGAACCAGAACTAATCAGTGCAGAGATAAGACGTCATATATTTGTAATTAAGTATTAATCTTCCATGAGCTCACATAGTATAGTTTAAAAAGGTGGCATTGGAAAACATGGCTTGTGTATTTGAAACTTGCAAATAAAACTCTTTACTGATAAGAAAGGGTTAAGTGCCCGTCTGTTATTCTGTGATGATCATTGAAAATTAGTGAGAATTTTAGATTTTTCTTTCATTCTGTGTAATGATTTTCTTTTGCTAAATTGAAAATATACTGTTTTATTATCATTTAATAATTAATTTTATTTACTACAATTACCAACAAGGATGCAATGTGTGTAGTTACAGCTGGGTCGTGTAACACGTGTTCAGAAACATAGGAAGATTCTCAGAGCTGCACGGAATTTGGACCCTGAAACACTCATCATTGAGTATAGAGGCAAAGTCATGCTCAGACAGCAGTTTGAAGTCAATGGACATTTTTTCAAAAAGTAAGTGTGTATGTGTGATTGCATCTGTGTTAATAGTTGAACATGTAGTTGATCTTATCATAATTAGATTTAAACCAGGGTAAAGTTTGACATTTTGTAAAACTAGTAATATATATGTTGTGTATGTGTGTGTATATATATATATATATATAGCCATAGCAAATTAAGTGTCTTTCCTAATTCCATTTGTTGGCTCCACTTCAGGCCATATCCTTTTGTCCTTTTCTACTCCAAATTCAACGAAGTAGAAATGTGTGTGGATGCCCGAACATTTGGCAATGATGCACGGTTTATCAGAAGATCATGCACACCCAATGCGGAGGTGAGACTAATTTGTTGAATGCTAACTATTAATGTAGGGTTGCTTCACTTCAAGTTCGTTTGTTCATCATTTCTTTGCTCCGTTCCAAACTGACAAAATTGCAGTCATATTAAATTAGTTTTGTCCTGTATACACTTACTCGCAGGTGCGGCATATGATAGCCGAGGGAATGATTCACCTGTGTATCTATGCTGTTGCTCAAATTTCGAAAGATTCTGAAGTCACAATCGGCTTTGACTACGAGTTTAGCTGCTGGTTAGTCATTCGCATTCATTTCTTGAAATCAATTATTAATTGTATAATAATAAATGATAATCTGTGACATGAATTTATATATGTCTTGACACTTTTTTTTTTTTTTTTTTTCTTTTCTAATTTTCCCCACAGTAATTATAAAGTGGATTGTGCATGTCATAAGGGCAATCAGGACTGTCCAGTGCAGAGACACAATCTCTGCCCTCTTCAACTGCTGTCCCCCCAGTCTTCAAACTTTGCCCTGCCTGGAGCAGAAACGCGGAGGAGACGAGCCCGACGCAGAGAATTGGAAGGGGACAGGCTCATAACTGGTGTATCTGATGAGAGCAACCACCTGCTAGAAGATGCAAATGAGACACAGGGAGTTAGCGATACAGAGGTATGTATTCATGGAAAAAAATAAAGGCCTACTTGCAGTTTGAAGCTGCTTTGCCATGTAATGATAATGATGATTATCTCACATGATGATGAAGCTGATCTTGTTTTATGCTACAGGATGCTCTTATGGACAGAGTGAAATTGGAAAATGGAGAGGAGGAGTTAGATGAGAATGGAGTACTAATACCAAACAGACGTGTAAGCTTTAATTGGAGGAGAACAGTGATGAATCAATAAATGCCGTTTCATTTATTTAAAAAGAACAGGAATTGTTTAAACATTAAGTTGTTAATGTTTTATGCCTTCATTTCATTACTTCCATTTTTTTTTGTTTTCTGGAGTAATAAAGACAACAGAATTTCTGAAGAAAAAATAAAACATAGGGCCATATTACTGTAAAAATTGTAGTGATGTATTAGACATGATGCATTTTTTATTTGTATAATAAAATGTAGGTGTATTAATTGTATTTTAATTGTATTTTTATTAAACTTTTAGTTTTTTTTCTCAAGATTTCATTCTTATCTTCATTCTTTCATTTTTAATTAATTAGGCATATTTTGAATGCCAACAATTAATTAAATTAAAAACTAAATGAATTTGTGAAAAAAATAAAAATGCAATTTAGGGCAATAAACTACATTAATTTTACAGGGCCCTATATTCACCATATCAACATCTTAAACTTAAACATCTTAAACAAACTTATTTCTTTTTGCCACCCTCAGTCTCGTGAAGAACGCAAGGCAGAGGCCATAATGCACATGTTTGAGAACCTTGATAGGAGAAAGAAACGTGGTCAAGGCACAGCGCAGGCTACACCTGAAGAAACCAAACTGGAAGCGGGGGAGGCAGACGTCTCTTCACTTGCAGCAGGAAACGGTGTTCCAAATACAGGAGCAGGTGGAGGAATTAGTACAAGGCGCACCTCCTTTGCTGCTGTGGTAATGACATTTTTTCCCCTCTTTTGTCAGCTTCAATTTGGTTGTTGTTCATAATGGTTGTGTGTTTTTACATGCTTTCACTGTCACTTCATTAGGATACAACAGATATTGACTCTGAAAAGCCCCCCGCTACACCCAGTCCTGCTCCTAAAGCGCAACCTGCCCGCAGTTCCAAACCGCGTCCGAAGAGCCGCATCTCCAGGTATCGCTCCAGTTCAGCCCAGCGTGCTCGAAGACAACGACAGGCTCTTTCTCAGCAAGCAGCAGAGGGTGTTTTGGTAGGCGGTGAAGAAGGCAGTGCAGGGGCAGGCCTCAGGGAGCAGGGCCAGGGAGAGGGAGCTCCAAACTGTGGGAATCTCCAGGATGGAGAACTATGTGGAGCTGCTTCTTCAGGAATGGGTAGTAAGACTAATGTCAGATGCCCAAAAACCAAAAAGGTGAGTACATCTTGCACTATCATTCTATACAAGGTATTGTCATGTTTTTCTTGCATTAAGTCTTTAGCACTTGCCAGGTTGCAAGTACTTGATTGCTGGTGATTAATGATTTTTAGTGCGGGATGTCCATCAGAAATTGGTTGGATTGTTGTCATTTGCTAATACTGTGATCATATTCACTGATGTATGGATGGATTACTTGGGTTACATCTAGGGAAACGTTGTAGTCTAAATCCCCTTTAGAAATATATTTGCTGAGGAAAATGGTGACTTGTTCAATACTTATTTTACCTGCTATAAAATTAATACTGAAATAGTCCATTAAAAATATTTCTCTATGCAATCTCTACTGTATAAAGCACTATATAAATATAAAGGTAACTTGATTGTGGTCAGCTAGGTTTCAGAGCTGTAAATGTAGTAATGTATTATTGACATCTTTTTCTTTATTTTTAGTACCTGGTGACGGAGTGGTTAAACGACAAGGTTCCAGAGCGGGTGGAGGAGTCTGTAGAACGGCCTTTACGCATCACCACTGACCCTACAGTCCTGGCCACCACCCTCAACATGCTGCCAGGACTATCTCATTCACCTCTCATCTGTACTACCCCCAAACATTACGTTCGTTTTGGTTCTCCCTTTAACCCAGAAAGACGCCGGCGACCCTGTATGATTGACCCTGCATATGGTTCTTGCAAGAAGGTTAGAATAAGTTACTGAACCAATGACTTAACGTAAATGCTCTGCCCTACAGTGGCATTCTAGCCAAATTGCCCAAAGACTTGGTTGTCTGACCTCAAGTTTCTATTGTGGCTCATATTTGTTATTGTTGCTACATGGCATGGCTTTGTGTGTGTCTGTCTGAGCAGAGGTGGATGAAACAAGCGCTGGATGAGAGCATGTTATCTGGCCTATTAGAAGATGGAACAGAGTCCAATTCTTCCCACAAAAGTAACACCAGCAGCACAAGCAGCTCTCAACCGTTCAAACCTGGTAATGGCTCTTACGCTGCTGTTTAGATGGCAGAATTTGAATTACAAGTCTTGGTATCGTAGATTTGGGGTTTTCACTAGTGTTTTTTGATGTTGTCCCTTGTTCAGAGCTTGCAGGACCATTTAAGAAGAGGAAATTGAAGTGTTCATCAGAACCCGCAGCTCCACCTTCTGAGCTTTTGTTACGACCATTGTCCCCGATCACCCCACCTCTGCCGTCTGAACTTCCCATGACGCCTCTTCATTCGCTCATGACGCCTTGCTCACTTTATTTAGGTGGGGAAGTAGAGAAGCTGAATGCTACCATGCTTTCTTACTCTCCTCTCACATCCCGACCTGCCAGCCGCTGCAATACACCTTTACAGTTTGAGGTGAACAACTGAACACACACACAAACACAAAATGGAGTTCTCTCTCAATACAGCAGCTTGTAGAGATTTGCTGTCTTTAAAAAAAATGTAAAAGCTGTATATATGACTTTGGTTCTTTTTCACAGAACATCTCTTCTCCTGAGGCCTCTCCTGTCCACAGATCAGAATCTCTGACTCCAGAGGTAAGTTTAAGTTCTCATACACATACATGAAAGTTTTTTTTTTTTTTAAATATTATTAAAAAAGCAGTGTGCCAATAAGCATGTGTTAATATTTTTTAGTGGACCTGAACTAACATGATTTAGCCTGGCTTCTGCAACTGGCGACCAAGCTCGTTTCTCATTGGTTCATACTTTTTTTCTAAAACAGCAGCTTTGGCAGACTAACTTTGCTCGCGAAATAAAATGTAGCGTCACAGGAAATATGGGCGGGCACAGGCTAAACATGTTTGGTAAAAACTTAAACGAATATGTTGGTCATTGTTAGGTAACATTCATTCATGTATTAACCAACAATAACTAATGGGGCATTATTGAAAATTGTTACCCATCAAAATAATTTGAGTGTTCATCAGGAAAGTTGTTCATCCTGTTTTAATGATCTAATGTTGTCTTTTTTTATTATTTATTTATTTTTTCTGTTCAGCCCTGTTTGCGACCAGACTTCACTTCACGAGTCACTGCCTTCCCTGACTTTTCCACAAGCCGGGGAAGTCCAGCCCCTATGTCAGATGACTTCTCACTTGCTGCTCCAGACTCTCTGAATGGATCTGGTGGTGGGACCCCCCGCAGCTCAGCTGTTGTGTCCAGTCTATGTGACTCTTCTTTGGTTTCACATGCCAGCGAGGCACAGGCCAGAGAACAGGCCTTTAGGACAGAATTTAACCTCATTTACACTTGCTCTCCTCTCAATGCTAATCTTCCCTCTGGTCCTATAAGTGATAGACACTTTCCACAATCAGAGGTAGTCTTGTCCACGGCTGACTCCGACTTAAGCACAATGTGCAGCCAGGGGCTGCTGATGGAAGCGGGGTCTAGCTCTGGCCCTCTCTCAATGTATCTGGACACACAGTTTGGAGGTGGATATTCAGAGCGCAGCACATCCCCCAACCCTAGCAATCCACCTCAGAAGAAGAAGGCAAGTTTTTCCATTTATGACTTTTTCGTTTAGTAATGTGCAAGATGATGATAATGTGTCATCACATATATTATTGTGGAAATTAAGACTTGTTCATTTATAACATAAAAATAGAAAAAAGGGGACAATGTTGCCCCACTACAGGGGTAGGATGACCACCATGGGTACACTTATTCTAACTGGGGCATCTTCCTCCAAGCCATTTTAAATTGTTACTACATATTAAAATGTTTTTCCCCCAATTTAATCTAAATTAAATATTTTGTTTATATTTTCCTTTAGTTCTGATTAATTAAATTAGAATTTAATCAATCAATGTCCAACATTTAAATAAATTCCCATATTACTGTTATTCAATGACAATAAATTTGACTCTTGAACTATTGAACTGTTTTGTAGGGACTTCTTACCTTGTTACCCTACCAATATGATTCTCCCTTAGCATCATCCCAACTCAAAACATCTACAAGTGTTAAGAACAGAGAATATTACTTAAAGGGTTACTCCACCCCAAAATGAACATTTTGCCATTAATCACATACCCCCATGTTGTTCCAAACCAGTGAGCACTTAGTTAGTCTTCTGAACACAATTGAATATATTTTAGATGAAAACCGAGAGGCTTGTGATTGTCCCATTGACTGCCAAGTAATTATCACCGTCAAGGACCAGAACGTATGAAAGATACCACAGAATAGTGTATGCGGTTTGCATCCAGCAGATACTTTACAAAATGATGCAACTGTGATGTGGAGAGACAGAGAGGAGTCAATTTTTGAATAACATTGTTATTTTTGTTTTGTTTCCATACAAAAAGTATTCTCGTCATGACATTCAGATTGAACCACTGGTGGCAGGTGGACTATTTTACGATGTGTTTTATACTTTTTTTTGACTGTGATAATTACTTGGCAGTCAATGTGACAGTCACAAGCCTTCCTATTTTCATCTAATATATCTTAAATTGTGTTTAGAAGACAAAGCTTTAACGGGTTTGGAACGACATGAGGTTGAGCGATTAATGAAAACTTTGGACTAACCCTTTAATTTATTATGTATTGTTAAATGTATTGGTGTAGTATATAGAAATAACTGCTGGACTGTAAAATAAAACTATTCTGAAACATTGGGAAAACCTAGATGTTTAATTTCTTTTTCTCTTAATGTATATTTAAATCGTGAAGGGTGGTCCTCTGTCTTGCATGAAACTCTTGCTCTGTCTTTGATTTAGTCCGTGTTTCTCTCTTTCTCCTCTTCGCTCTTAAAACTCTTGCAAAATCTTTCTTTCCACCCTTTTCTCAAGGCAGAGGGTCATGGTGAGTGCTGGTAGTCAGCTGGCTGGCTTGTCTGGGTACCAGGCATTAGCTGTAAGGGGCCAGTTCAAGCCAGGGCAGAACATGGTGAATATCATATAAGTGGCCTCCATCTAGAAGTGTGCATGTCCATAACATTTGCATCTCCAGATGATGTACTCCTTCATCTGTATTGAGCAAGTTGAGCCAAAAAAATGTTAACTGCTGCAGAGCCGGTTGTATTCATTTAAAGACACCAGTGCTTTCATTGTCTAATCTAAAAGTAATTCTCATGGTGAATATGTCTCTATGTTTGTGTGGGGTTTTCTTTGCCGTTATGAAATGAAGGATGCCCTTTCTCATGGTCTGATGTTAGTTTTGCAAGTTGTTCTAGCTGAGAGAAAACACTTTTATTTTATTTAACAGCTTTTGATTGGGATAATACAAGCATTTAATGCGGTGTTTTTCTGAATAGCAGTGTTAGGTAATAATGCATGTTGTGTCTTTCTCATACCATTGAAGTTATAGATGATGTCATTCTACATCAATTGATCATGCATGAGTTGCTTTATGTGAACGTGAATATTACAAAGCATGAGTGTACTAAGAAATTATACTGAAGGAAAGAGCTGCATGCCAATTTGTCATCCATTCGCATCTTTTAGTCACACTGATATACTTTCTTTTCATGTAGGTCTCTCTGCTGGAGTACAGAGAAAGAAAGAAAGGTCCACGGGACCCAGTGCCCCACATCACAAACCTCAGCTCAATTTGCCCTCGCACAGAGTCTCCAGGACATCCGCGCATGCATTTTCAACCTGCAGTCTCTCCGCACAATTCGCTCTCTCCAGAACGCCAAGCTTTCCCACAGATAGAGGAGGTCAGTCCTCCTGGCATCAGGTCTGGAAACCACACACAGACCACAGTGCTGGGCGGACCAGAGTCCAACCACTGGTGAGAATAGAACACAGATTCATACCAACCCAAAGGCCCTGATACACCTCAAACTAACTTCTTTTTCGTTCTTCGTTTGAGGGCAAAAAGAAGTTTGAAAAGGATAAGCGACGATATACTGTTTCTGAACATTCTGACACTCTGCGGTGATGGAGGGATTTTGTTTGAAATTACTTCATTTCTGTTTATTCTTTGATTTTGTTTGAAGTATATCGGGGCCTTAAGTCAACAGTTTTGCTCCGTTTTATCGTATTTTTTGTTAAGATTCTGAATTAGTTTTCAGTTTTGTTGTATTCTGAATTAAAACATGAAATGCCACACACAATATCCTTCATGAAACAAATCTTCGGAAGTCTTCATTCATAAAAATAAAAATGTATAGTGCAAGGACAATGATTTTTAATGAATAGTCATCATGAATGTGACCTGCTGTGACTTTCTATGTGTGTCCATCAGGATGGTCCCTACATCAGTTGAGCGGTTGAGGGAAGGACAAGGTGCTCTGGAGCGTGTTCTGAGGGGTAACCTAAACATAGAGCGTGTCCTTAAAAGAGGAGATGCTGGATTTAATGACCAAGTCAGCAGTCGTAACAAAAGCTCTGGTATGATTAGAGTTTTTTTCATGTTTGTTTTCTGTTTAATAACAGTGAAGTATGCTTTTAGCAGCAGAGTTTGACTAATTCTCTGTGTCTTGTCAGATGCTGTTGAAATGGACAGGTTTGATCTTCAAAGCTCATCTCTGGCTTCTCCCTTAAAAAGTCCCTCGCTTCACCCACATCAGGTAGAATAATCACAATGCCCAACAAAAGATTTCACATGTATTTGAGAAAATGTCACAGAATTCATACACTATCAGTCAAAATGTTGGAGTAATTAAATTTAAGATTTTGTTTTTTGTTTATGCTTCCAACGATCTGTATTTATTTATATGGCCCTTCAGAAACATTGCAATATATGCTGATCTGGTTTTCAAGAAACATTCTTATTATTATTAGAAATGCTGAAAATTGTTGTCTTGTTGTAGACTGTAGAATTGTAGCTGTATACTAAATCTGCCTTTTAATGAACATCCACCAGATGCTGCCTCTCCAGCCAGAATCCCATCAGCATTTGGAAAGCCCAGCCTACGACCAGCAGAGCTCCTCCTCTCCATTCTGTCCATCTGGAAGCCCCTCTCCTCCCCCCTGCAGCTCTGGTGGGCCTGGATACTACCCTTTAAAGCTGCCCACACATAGCCCGCTCACCCAAGAAAGCCCGTCCTCTTCTACAGTATCTATCTCCTCAGTGGACTCAACAATGTGTGCGCCACATCCTCACAGCAGCAGCGGAGGTGCAATGGACACCTCAAGCCTTAAAGCTAAACTGTTGGACAGCTCCCTGGCTGCTGCTCTCTCTCTCCCCACCAGAGGCCACCTAAAAATGGACAACGCTGCAGTACCCCACACACAAGGTGCTCATGGCTCCAGATTGGCTCAGTCGTCTCGAGTGCACAGCCAGAGAACAGACAGACCCGGTCAGGCTAACTCGAGACATCTCACAGCTTCTGGAGCACAGCACTATCCACAACGAAATTTACAGGGTTCAGGGGTATGGACACAGTCGGGGACCTTTTAGGACCCACGGTGTGCGTGTATATGTTTGTGTGTGTGAGTGTGTGTGCGTGTGTGTGTCAGAAAGAGGTGCGTGACATCCTCCTCACTTTTACCTGTGGAGAAGCTATGCGTTGTTAGAGGGAATCGATGTATCGAGTTCTGTATGGATGGTCTATTTTTGTTCTTACTTCCCCCAGTTCCTTTTTATCTTTTTCCAAAAACGGAATTTCTGCAGTTACGTGTAACTTAGTGTGGACTTCATAACAATCAAATCAATGGAACATTAAAGCAACTAGTTTGGAGTATATAACCAGATTTAAATGTATTTTGAAAATTCACCCAAATGCTACAATGATGCGTTCACACTGAAGTGCAACTATTTAAGAGGAAGAGGAAAATTACGGAGTTGAGCACCAGTGGTGAAACCAAACAGTTTCTCTAAACCGTTTAAGACTTATCCAAGAGTAAAAGTGAACATGCTGATCTTGGATAAGTTTTCAACTTTTATGTCTAATGAATGATATCATGACCGTATGAAAATGGCACTCTTATTTTAAGATGCTTTGCACGCTTGACTCGGAGTGCACTCTCAGTCGTGTAGTATGTTCATGGATGGCACGCTTGGAAAGCAAAGTGTTTTTGAATGCACGTGAAAGCAGTTCTTAGTGAACAGTGAGTTATTTCCTCACTCTGAATCATTCCAGTGTCTAGCTGTCGTTAGGGTCCGACGGGCCTCTAGCCTCTGTTAGTGTCATAAAATCACTATTCACTTGATATATAATACTTGACGAGCAGATCTTATGGTGCTTCAGTTGGTCCAGTTGAATTGTATATTTTGTTTCCCAGTGTGATCACGGTTGCCTCTCAAGGTAAAAACATTCAATTGTTAGTTCAAACTTTGGTTTTTAACTTGTTTCCAATGATTGTTAAAGACCCTCTCTGTGACTCGCAAAGCGCAGGACTTTGCAGAAATGAATTTGCAGAAATGTTTTTGTTTATACTCCGTTAAAAATGTGTACCCTCCCTTGCCCTTTAATCCCAAGTGTATACTTCATTTTTCTCACTTCATTTGATTTTCTCTCCTTGACCAGTCCTTGCATTCCAGCCACCATTTTAGAAAGGAAGAGAGGAAAGAAATGCTATGGCCAAATGTTTTGATCAGTAAATAAGACAAAGCAAAGTGTGCTGCTGCTGTGGTCTCCTAAATGTAAGCCCCCTGTTTTAAAGCTGCTCACAGTACAGCCTTTTCAACAGAATAGGCATTGTGCTGTACCACCTTTGGATGATACCTTTCTTAAACGGTAAGGTTACCAAGTCTTGTGCCATGATGACCACAGTATTGGGATATTAAAACCCTGCTTCAAACATAACCGATGCCCCTGTTGCATTTAGAGAATGCAAGTTATCTGCCCTATTGGATTACTCTAGCGTTGTCCAACAATAATAAAGATTAAGTCTGTTTTTGTTTTGGCCTAGTGTGAAAAGATCCTGAAATGATCGACGGGTTCATGTGGTCAGCCTTAGCTCACTGGTTTATATGAATGTCTCTTGAAAAAGGAAGAAAAAAAAAAAAGACTATGTGATCTGAAATTTACCAGCACCTTAACTACATGATTATATGTACTTGGGTGAAGTGTCATTCTGTTCTCACAGAAATATAGTACACCAAATTTGCTGCATGATATTTCTTTTGTGTCATTGTAACAGTCTAGGGTTGGGATTATGGGATAAGATTTTGGTTGAGACTCACCTCTTCTTAACCCCACAAACATTTGGCACTTTTCTAGTATCCATATCCATTTTATTTTTTACTTAATTTGAACCCTTTCCCCTTTCACGACATAAGATGCATCACATTTTGCTTTTTAAATAAAATGTTTGTGAACATTTTTAAAACTAGTTTTAGCATTTGCTGAGTATTGGTTGCATGGAAAGAGCTCAAAGTGATAATAATGGTTTGTTTCCATTTAAAAGCACCATATGGAGTAGTTGCAAAATATGGTCTATGGTGGGCTTTAAAAAAATGAAAAAAGCTAGCCTAAAGCTGGCTATTGAGATGTGAGTTTGGGCAATCCTATCTCAAGTGTACAATGCTCAATATACAGTAGTGTTCAAAATAATAGCAGTGTATTTTAAAACATGTGTAAAGCTCAGAATTCTTATATTTTTATTTCCATTTATTGGGAACACTGCACATTATATTTTACATCAAAACATGAAGAAAAACGATCAATATTT
>JAUMHQ010000105.1:1379772-1390334 GCA_032361165.1 Enteromius paludinosus | reverse complement strand
TGCTTTGCTGCTAACAGAAAGCCGGTGCCCTGCATACAACCTTGTTTCCATTGCCATTTCTAATTGGCCAGCAAGCCGGGAACGCGAGATTCGACCATTTTGATTGGCTAATAGGTTTGTCACTCAAATGTCCGAGGCGGGGGAAAAACCTCCTGACTCCTGAGGTTAGGTTATTACGGGTGTTAAAACCTCAATATCGATGCGATAAAGGTTAATCGTGCAGCCCTAATTTAAACTAGTGTTTTTTTAACTCTAAAACATGAAATGTGGAGTTATCTGCTTTCGCTATAAAAACAAACTTTTTAAAATGTGTCGGAAGAAAAATTCAGTCAACTTTAATTTAGTAAATTACCTGTATTTAAGTTATTATTACGTAATCAAAACAACCTGACTGTAGTTCGATTTAGTATCATAATACTTGAAAAATGGCAGTGAACTCCATTTCCTGTTGGCTCAAATGCTTA
Source organism: Enteromius paludinosus (assembly GCA_032361165.1). Taxonomy (NCBI): domain Eukaryota; kingdom Metazoa; phylum Chordata; class Actinopteri; order Cypriniformes; family Cyprinidae; genus Enteromius; species Enteromius paludinosus. The sequence continues at coordinate 1,389,870 of JAUMHQ010000105.1, read as the reverse complement.
GGAAACACTAACATTCAGTTGTGTTGAACACCATTGACCTCTCTGACATTTATCCTCCTACACAGAACAAAAATGTAAGCCATTATGCATGCAACCAGGTGGGTTAAAGCGGGATGAAAATCGCTAAAACCAGTTTGCCACGCTGCTGTTTTCATGGGACAAATTTTCCACTCACAGCTCCTTTTGAATTCAGAACTAGCGACGAATGTAGAGTTAAAGAATACAAGCAGTTTCTGTTATGTTTACAGAACGTCACAAAGTGAAATGACAGGAACAGTTCTTCTTTAGCAACCTTTCATACTCAACGACTGGGTCTTCCTTTCTAGCATGTCTGCCGTCTGTGTGAAGCATTTATGTCAGTGTTAGACAGCCTGGAGCTCTCCCCCTGACTCTTTGACTGCCTGGCCTGTGTCATTTAGAATTTTTCTAGCCTGTGTGCACTTGTTTTCATGCATGCCCGTGTCTGTCCATCACTCCGTCCATCCCTTAGAATAGAAACAAGAACCAAAACAGCCTTTTGTAACCTCACGCTATTTGTGCTCTATGAAGCTGTTTCTGTCATGGTGATGGCTTTGTGTGTGTATGTAAAATGTAGCTTTATTATTTTCTTGTATATGCTTTAAAATGTAATTAAACATTCTTCTTTTATATTGTATTATATTATATTTAATGCTGTTAAATGATTAATTGCATGTATATGTATACTGTATGTGTGTGTTTTTATATATACACATGATAATACGTACTTATACATGTAACACATATATTATTTAAACCAAAAATTCTATATTTGCTGTGATTTTAACCCTAATAAATTATATTATATTAGGTTAGCTTATATTGGGAATAATTGATGGCAGGCCACTGAATTATTAGAAAACAATGCATAATTCAAATAACATGTCCATACGTCGGCCAAATGATTTTTGGTACTTCAAAGGTTCCTACAACTACAACAACAAAGCAACAATAAATTTTTTTTACTAAAATATCATGTTTTGACCACAAAATGACATTTTCTAAAGCACATACTCTCTTTCGCCTCTCTCTTAAAATAATGCACACGCATACAGTACACTTGGCAGCTTTACTCTCGTAAAATGATTTAGCTACTTAATAGCTGCAGAATATTTCTCACCACTGAGGTAATACACCGCTGTTCTTCAAACAGATGAGTTTACAGTTTAGCTCTTATTAGAGACTCCGTTGCCGAACATAGTTAAGAGACGCATAGATTCATACATTCTTAATCTCTCTCTCTGTAATAACTTCTTTATTAACTGAATTAATCTAGTGTCAATGGCTCAGGTCCAAAAGACTCTTATTAGGTCTAAAATTACATTTTGAAATTAGCAAGGCGTGGGATGAGATGCATAAGAAGTTAATCCTACACACAGGAGTGTTTTAAGAGGCAAAACCTGACGAATGTCTTGAGGTGTGGTAACTGTAGTATAAGTGGAATAATTGACTCTGCATTGAATTATTATAAAATAATGCACACCAAAGGTGTAACGGCATCACCACCTTGAGTGTGCATTATATCTACTGTAATATAAAAAATGTCCTCACAATTCTAATATTTTTCGGACTTATTTTTTCTTAATTTCGAGTTTAGTGGTGGACAAAATTATTAAGCACTAGTATTTTTGTGGGCATAAGCTGCTTTAAATGCAAAGAATGGTCAAACAAATGTTGGTTTAATTTAGTTTATAGAAGTTTATATAAACTAAAGTTTATAGAACGCCGCCGGTGTTGTGCCGAATTTTGACTCCGCTCGTTGAAATCAATAGTAATCCTAACCCCAACCCTAATCTAACCCCTCCCCCACACCTAACACTTAACCTACCAAAACTAGGGGAGTCATAATTTGGCACTACACCGTCAAAATTCGCTCTTGCCGCCCTGCGAAGCGGTGGACTGCATTCTAACTGGTTGCCGCCGAAACGCTTCATAGCTTATTACTATAAGTTAACCTTGATGTCAACTCTCCTCGACGCACTCGCCGTCCATGACGGGCCGCGCCACCTCTCGCCGCCAGCTTACATTTAAAATGAATTAATTCCGGCCACTTTGACGCTCTCGCTGTCAGTGTTCCCTCCACTTGCAGTATTGCACTGACCGTTGTGGTTTATACCATCCATTCACCTGGTCTCGGGTGACAGTCCGCCTCCGGTCTCTGAGTAGGACATTTTTATCTTTTTCTCCTGTTCATTGGGTATCTTTCTTCATCGCTATTGTTACGCAGCCCGCACTAGTCTACGCTCGCGCCGTCAAATATAAACAACGCTGTCTTCTTCCGCTTCGTGGGTGACGTAAGAGTAAGTGCATTGTCACAGTAATGCAAAAATCATTGCAGAAAAACGTGACATGAACTTTTAAGATGAATTAATAGAGGCTTCGAGGTAGAGGATTTTGCCTCGATAATGTTTTGGAATCGAGTTACTCGAGGAATCGTTTCAGCCCTAAATATGACAATCTCGCCATATGTAACTTAGAAGCCATCTTAATGGATTAAGATTAGGCTATAATTAACGAGTTTTTGTTTTCGATGGTTATTTAAAATTGTTTTGTTGAGTGGTCATTTAAAGCTTTTTGTAGGTACATTTATCATGTCTTTTCAGTTCATTTTTGCTCCTGTTCTAGAAGCGAAGGCAGAAAATCACGTTTTGTTCACCTTAATACTACGATTAAGGCGTTTACATGTCTGTATATTTCAAGTAAATCAATTGTTAATACGATTATGCTGCGATTATGATCTTAATCGCATTATTATAATCAACATGAGTTAAAGTTGAATCGCAATACTGTCCAAATCTCATTGTAATCGCATGTAAACGCACTCACTGACACAGTTCCTCTGGATTTAGTCAGTTTGTTCTGTTTCTTCATGTTTTTCCAGACAGACTGGATGATGATGATGATGAGATCAGCCCTCTGTGTGGAGTGCTGGCTGTTGTCAGACTCCTTGTGCAAACAAAAATCTCACTTGATTATGACAAATAATGGATTATTAAAAAGATATTTCCACACTACACCACAGGATAGAAATAACTGCTTTACCATCACATGAGTAAATTGCATTTACATTTGATTCATATTTCTTAAGTTTCACAATCTTTTAACAGTGCGTGTTAGATACAGACATTGTTTTCAAAAAATATCCTTTACTGTGGTAACAATAAGTCTTTTGTTACCGCTGCTTCACATTTTCACTCCAAAATGCCTCATAATATGAAATCAACATCCTCTCATTCCTGTGTGTGTCTTCATGGGTATATTTATAGACTTGTAAGGACACTCTGTTAGTATGAATACAAATGAGATATGTGGCCTTCGAAATATGCAGCACAAAAGCAGCCTCTGTTCTAATGCGTAGTAGCGCATTCACACCACTCTGTGGCGGCAGTGAGCTTTGAATAGGGTCATGGACAAATATGAAAATCTATACACAAGTATACTTTTTTTTTTTCTTGTAGAGAAATGGTATTTTTTCCACAGTTTGTTTCTCTCGCCATCTGTTCAACACTGACTGCTCTTTAGCTTTGAAGTTTGCATGCTTGTAGGTTTTTTGTGTACACACCACTGCTTTATGAAACACAGAATGTGCATATGGTTGTTTTGAAGTGGAATCTGACTCTTTTGTATTTGATACAGGCTACTTTCACGTGTTTGAATGCATTATTCCACACGCTGAGTCAATCTGTGGGTCTCAGTTTGGCTGCAGTTCTAGGTCAGACTCCCGTCTCGCATTATTTGTGCTTGCTCAAAGACGGCGCCACATCTCCCTTGTTGATACACTGCTGCTTCAGGGGTCCTACTGTGGAGCGAGGGGCCCTGGCCAACAGCGCCTAAACAGCCAATTTGCAGTAATTAGCCTGAATTTGTTGGTGCACTGAAAATATCAGAGTGTGCGCGTGTATCTGGTAGGCTTTTCAGTCCCAAATCTTGTAGCTTTAATGTTTAATGACAGTGTAAATTGTTTATGAACCACTTGGCGTTAGGAATAATCCTGTGAGAAAGGATGATTTTTGAGATCTTGTGAATGCATAAATGGTGTGGTTTTAGTATTAGAGGTTATGTTTTGGTGTGAGATCTGTTAAATAAATAATTGTGTAACGTACAGTTAATATCGTATGAAAAGTCACAAGGGTTAAATAAAAGGATAAAATAAAGCAGCTAGGTTTCCAGTAAAAGCCTTCAGCAAATTTCCAAGGGGGCTGCAGAATATTAATAATAATTAAAATATTTGGAATTGATAACAATTAAACTAAATCAAAATGCTAAAATACATACAAACAAATCTTCTTAAAAAAATCTTCCGATTAGAATCTGATAGAAAAAAATCCATTCCTGGCATGAAGGTTTTTATACTGTTTAAACTGTATTTTCTATCACCATACGCCAACCCTAAACCGACTCCTTACAGGAAACTTTCTGCATTTTTTCCTCATGGGAACCTAAAAAATTTCCCCACAAGATTAACATTAACTATCCTCGTGGGGACATTTGGTCCCCATCGATTGATAAAAACCAGGTACACAAACACACGTTACGTTTGCATTTTTTGCTGCCTCTTCTCTCCTACTGTTCTTTCGCTTACCATCCCTTGTTCTTAGCAAACACACTGTTGCATATGTCAGGTACTCCTGTTGTCCATTTGTTCGGGTGTGTTTATGTAGGAGACATTGGTGGAATTCTGAGACTTTGTTACACGGGAGACTGACAGCTACTTAATGAAAATGGAAGTCACTGCAATAAAGCATTTACGCTCTTTGGATGTTGGGCTTCTGTGACCGCTCATTGTATTTTTGCTGTTGATTTCTTTGAGATATGTCCAAGACATTTCCTTTTGATACTATGACTTTCTCTTTCTTTATTCATATTACGGAGAAGGGCTACACCAGCCATTTGTAAGGTCTTTCTCAAATTAAAACATGAAGTTGACACTAGTGGTGACTACACTGTAAAAAAACAAAACAAAAAAGTCGACGTTTCAAGGCAAGTTTCTGCACACAGCTTTTTTTTTTTTTTTTTTTTTTTTTAAACATTTACCAACATTGATGGATAAGTTAGTTGTACAACATAGTATTTGTGTGTAAGACAACTTAGACGACTAAGATATCCAGAAAACTAGACCCGTTAACCTCAAGATCAGTGAACTTGTTTGCAACACCATTCTTAATTTGGTTGTTCTCAAGAAATAATTTACCCAGTAGGTTGTAAGCTGTAAATGGTGTGTAGTTGCATATGATGTTTACCTTTTATTGATCTAATAAGAAGCCTGTAAGATTCAGATTCATAGTGGTTAACAGGATGTTCTCATATTGCAGTTTATATTGATCTGTGTACAGCATATCTCCGGTAGACATCTTTTGCTGTTGTGTCATACCTTAGTGTATAAGAATACAATGACAATTTCATTGATGTGTGACTGCTTATCTTTTGTAAAATATTGCACATGTTGGTGTACAGGTGGTCTCGCATAGCCACATAGACTGACGGCTGAAGGTCTGGAATTAATTGCTGGACAAGGCCCAAACAACCAATCACAGTTCGTTTTGTTCAGCGTCATGTTTCGGGGTGTGGAAATGTCCCCACAACAACAGAACGGCGTGCAACAAGTCAGTCAGCATAAAAAATCCAGATGAGATGCTCGTGGTAAACATCTGTTTGAAGCATACAGTATCTCTCCACTTTTTAACACCCACAAGCAATTCTGGAGAATCGAACACAATACTGAATCGGCCAGCTGCGATGTCAGCGTCTGTTGTTTCATGTTTGCCAGCAAACGCGGCTGATATCCCCTTTTGAGTTAGGTACTTCACTTGATCTTCCATAATAGATAGGAGGGGAACTAGTAAAATTGCATACTTTTGAGAATCCAACATTTAACTGATCTTAATAAATGCTCATTGTCACTCATCAAAACAAAGCAAAACTCAGGTTTTTTTTCCACAATCACACATCTGCGCTTTGTTTCCCGGTGGACCGAAAATAAACGTGACACTCGCATCCCCCAGAAATCCGATAAAATTCAACCAATCACTTGATGACTTCAACATTCCTGAAGGGTTTCCAGTTAAGTGTACCATATGCATCAGATGTTTAGCCAACATTGACGTCTAAGGCTGAGACTAGTGTACAGGAGACAAGATGGATATTGGTATGTCTAAGCATATATTTTGTTCTATAATGTTCCATTTATTGTGATTTATAGATATATTTTGAGGAAAACTCTGCTGCCAACTAGCATTGCTGACATCTTGAAAGGCTTCCTGTGTTCTAAAGGAATCTGATGGATTTCAGCCAACTTAATGTCCTGTTTTTCTGAACACCAAGCACTTCCTCTCACTGCCTCTCTTTTTCCCTCCATGTTTTTTGTGTTTGCGCTCTCTCTTATCTTGAACATATGTAGACCAAATTTGAGATGTTTTTGTATTGTAACTGATTCAAATTATCAGCCAGCTGACCCTTCACTAACCTTAGCTTTAAGACATTATTTAACCAATACTGCCTTTGAATTTCCCCCATTTTCCCAGACATTCGATTTTAATATGCATCATGTCAGGACCTGTACGTTTATTAGTATATAATATAAATACATTATTATATATATAATTATAAAGTGTGTATATATATACTTTATAACTTGAAAATTAGATTTAAAATAAAAATGATGGTTAAGATATATTTGCATTCAAGGACAGTTTAATATTATTTACAGTTTAATTCCTTTATTTGATCCCTTTGTCACTTCATTCTAGTGCAAAAAAAAAAAAAAATCCCATTTACCACTAGATGAGTATTGACAGAAACCTTTGCTTCATTGCTATTCAATGTTCTTAAAAGTTAGTCTGAGTTAGTAACGATACCCTAGAGATTTAGTTAAAACTGTTGTTTTGCCATCTCAAAAATGGTACGAGCAAAGTTTTCTCAGTAACGTTGACGTTTTCAGATGGAATGAGCAGCAATGCCGCAGGACGCAGCGTAATTATAGGCTCCAAACTCACTCAAACAGACATTTTTCCATATTTATACACAAGCCTGAATTTGAGCTGTTATTGCTAGATTGGTAATGTCTCCTTGCCATCTATCTGTTGACAGAAGGAAGTTGGGCAACTGGTATCCAGGCGGATTTAAAGAAGATAAATTGATGCTTGGCTTTTGCTCCTAACATCTGTGACTCGAAGCTGTGTTGCGTAGCGACAGCTAGATGGCATCAGCATATTGAGTGACCTGCAGCAGACTGAACTGAGAGGCTTTTGTCCACGCTGGTTCATGCTGCCATTACTGCTGTGAACGTTATAGGCAAAGAACGCTTACAGATAGTGTCAATGCTTTATCGTAATGTCATTTGATTGTTTAATGTCATTTTAACTGATTTCAGTTCAAATTAATTCCATTCTTAGAAGGAAGTCCTTCAACATCAGATCCTCATCATGGTTTCTTGTCAGGGTTTTGGGCTGTAGCTCAGGTTATCTGGTGTAAAAAATCTTCTGCTCAGTGTCAGTGTTGTACAGCTGGACAAATCCTCTTTAAATTGCGGTCACGTCAAGAAACTTAATCCTGCTTCCTAAATCACTTCATCAGCTCCACTTCCTCTCCATCACTAGGTCAGGACAGCTTCTGTAGCTCTTTACCCACTGATTTAGAATGTTTTGAGTTAATGATTGATACTATGCATTTGAACTGCGATATAATAAACAATTCAAATTTTATATTGAACAATATGCCCATAAAACTGAAATACTCAAATAAATATATAGTTATTTGGTTGGTTTAAACAACTGTATTAACAGCCATTAAAGGCCTGTTCATAATTAAATTGAACATTGATAATTAAAAATATAAAGATTAAGTTCTAAAAATCGTTCTCTATATTAAGGAATACTAGAGTCCACACCGATGCACTGAGAAACAATATTGTTGGAATCACTTTCGTGATTTATTTTTGTGATGCAAAGCTGAATTTCCGTCAGTCTAAAGTGTCACACAAACCTTCAGAAGTCATTCTAATATGTTGATTTATTATTAAATCGCGACGTTTTGATAGCAAACTTTTTTTTTGAGGATATTTTGATGAATAAAATGTTATAAAGAACTTTTGAATGGTAGTGTACATTGTAGATACTCAAATAGATACTGAAACAGTATCTATATAAAATAAATGCTCTTCTTTTTAATGTTTTATTTATTCAAGAATCCCCCAAAAAATATCACAGGTTCCAAAAAAATATTGAGCAGCACTGATTATAAATCAGAATATTTGAATGATTTCTGAAGAATCATGTGACACTGAAGACTGGAGTAATGATGCAGAAAATTCAGCTTTGCATCACAGGAATAAATTAGATTTTAATGTATATTCAAATAAAAAATGCAACCTTGATGAACATGAGAAACATGAAAATCATACTGTTTCTGAACTTTTGACTGGGGGTGTATATAAGAAAATATTTTGCTAATATATATTTACATTAATATAAAATGTAAGCAAATAAATATATAAATGTATATGCATGTAAGTAGTTCCAAAATATATATGCTGTATGTGAGTGTATCTGTATATACATAATAAATATATGTAAACAAATTCAAATGTTAAAAATTTAAATGGTTATCACATTGATATCTGGTCTAAACAGCCTTTAATAACTGCACAATTTGGTATTGCAATTTCTATTTGATTTTAATTAATTGTTCAGCGCTTTAATTATTAGGCCGATTGCCTTCCTTACACCCTATCTTCTATATATCCGTAAACTTACACAAGGTTCTATTTCTAGTCCCTGAGAGCTGAGTCAGTACTTCGGCAGTGTACAGCTGAGGTTGAGTGCCAACCGTGAGTAGTGAGTTCAGGATGTTTTTTTATAGGCAGGTTGTTGTCGGAAGGCAGCTTGAGAGAGAATGAGCATATGGTGTGATCTGTGAAGGGTGATTAAGGCTGGATGAAGGCAGGAGCACTGCAGGGATGCCCAGGGGGTCTTGGCTCAGCTGCTGCTTGTACTGCCAGCCCGATAGGAAATGGCATACTGTTCCTGCCCCACTTTAGTTGGCGCTGCGACTGAGCAGTTCTGATAAGATTACGGACGCATTTGGAATGTGCCATAAAGTACATTTACACCGATTCAGATCATGCACTCTTGCTCTCAGGAAGAAATGTGTGGATTTGCAAACTTGGCCTCTGAACTCCAGCCTTCGCTCCACCTGCTCATGAATATGTAATGTGTGTGCTAAATGCCACACTGAATCTACATGGCTCATGATTAATTAATTACTCATATGTAACAACATGAATCAAATGCTAGCCCTTGAGATGACCTTAAAGATGCTATAAACACATTTGATTTTGCTATATAAAGCCCCAGCATGACTTTTAACCTTGCCTAGCAAGAAAGAGGTGTCTTAAAAGTTGCTTTGTAAATGTTTTGTTCACAGCTTAATGTAGTATAAAATCACAGACTGTTACTAATGAATGTTTTTCTTTCTCTTTTATGTCACATTTATTTCCTTGGTGTGATCCTCAAAGGTAAGAGAGATTTTATTTATTAGTTTGTTTTTTAAATCAAGTAAAGCGGTCTAGAAAGCCTAAGCAGTTTTCCAGCCTTCAGAAATATCATTTAATAAATTGTAATTATAATTGTAAAAAGTACATTTGAAGTATTATTAATAAATCCTTTATTTTCAATGAATTAATAAAGTAATTAAACCCAAGTACCCTCATCTAAATTAAAATTCTTCCATGTTTAATATGGTGAAGCTTCATTAAAACACTCCATTAGTATCAATATGATAATTCTTTAACATGTAAGTCAATATGTATTCTTGTCTAGCATCATGAGCACCATCTCTGCCATGTTATTCAAGGTTTTTGTAATCAAATAGTCCTTCATTTTGTTGTTTATTCGATTTAAATTTCTGCAGAGACACTGTGTGAGTTTTAGGGCTGGACCAGAATATTCGAATATTCGTTTGGAGGGATGGCATTCGATTTTTCATTTTGAGATTTGATTATTCAAAAAAAAAAAAAAAATTTAACACGTCACATCGATCCCTGCGAAACGGTTCTCATTCGCGCTTAAATGACTAGCCCTTGCG
>JAUMHQ010000105.1:1350144-1360622 GCA_032361165.1 Enteromius paludinosus | reverse complement strand
GTTTAGGTGTAGGGTTGGTGTAGGACTATAGCACATACAGTCTGTACAGTATAAACATCATTACGCCTATGGAATGTTCCCATAAAACATGTAAACCCAACATGTGTGTGTGTGTGTGTTTTAATTCACTGTCATTATTTGTGTTTACAGCTTAAGATATTACAGTCTATAAATGGTCCTTTTTATGGTTACATAATTATACTCACTACACTTTCTCTGGACTGTCATTGTTTTTTTTCCATAGATAAAACATTTTATTGACTGGAAGAAGAATCATTTCTAACAGTTCTTAATCTTCTAATGTTGCTGCTGATCAGTGCTCATTTCCAAAGGCTTCCTCCCCCTCAAAACTGGCTTTCATCAACAGCTAAAGTCAGTGATTAGATTAAAACTACAGAATAATGGATTAATCAGTGGAAGCCTGTGAATTACTTAATTTGATTACACTCCAAGAACTCTCCTTAAGTTCACTGTTAGCTTTTGCTTTGCATATAGCTCTCAAGGAGAATACTCTGTATGTCATACTTTGTATCCTTTCCCACTCACACTGGTACGGTAAATAGTCCTGTCTTTTTTATTGAATAAAAAAATGTTATAGGATTGAATAGAATTTTGTTCTCCATTTGATGGTTCCGACTCTGAATCCCTCTCTTTCTCTATATCCTTCTACCAGGCAGAGGCAAGACTGGCAGCTAAAAGGGCAGCCCGGGCCGAAGCTCGAGAAATCCGTATGAAGGAACTGGAGAGGCAACAGAAAGAGGTCAGGACATAATCTGTTTGGCAGACTGTTACAATTCTACTGTTTATTCTTAGGATCTACAAAATGGCCTGCAAGGTTATACATAAGATGATAACTATTTCACATTGTAGTTTTGAATGTAGTTCACTTTTTTAAGCAAAAACACACAAGTAAGAGTGCAATTACCACAAATGTATATTTCCAAATCAGTATGGCTTGTCTTGTCTCTTTTAACTCTTTTAGCTCAATTTTAACATGAAATATTTAAAAACGAAACTACATTTTTGCTCTGACATTTTAGAATAAAACACTTTTTACACTTTTTTCTTCAAAATATTGCTTGTATTTTGAAATGTAGTTTATATCTACCATAAAAATAGCATGTAAAATATATTCCATCAAATACTGAAATTAAGGGTTAATTTGTTGTAATTTTGAATCATTTTCTAAAAGACTTTTTAAAAGAGAATACTTTTGGTTCGGTACAGATTCTAAATATTTTTTTATCCGTCAGATTTATATTCTTCATACCTATTCTGATTTTTTTTTACAAATGAACTTTCTATACTCTTCTATAAGCTCCTTATATCTTACTTTTCCTGGTTTACTTTCTTTCTCTTCAACCTGGTCTCCTCACTGTTCATTTAGATATATCAAGCGCAAAAGGTAAGATCTGTCCCTCCATACTCTTCATTTCTTTCTAATATTGCTCAAATTTGCTCATTAGAAATAAAAGCTGTAGTATTTTGCATTATCTTCTGTGCAACTTGAATTTTATGACCATCAGTTAACAAAAGCATAACCAAAGCTTGAAGAACAAAATACAGGACGAGTCCCACATTGAAAACCATGTTTTCTTTCACACCTGTTTTTAATATCCTCATATTTCTTCCTTATACTTTCATAACCCTTCCTTACTTGATCGTCTTGCTCTCCTCCTTTCTGCACCAGAAATACTATGGGCTGGACAGCAAATGGGGCCATATTGAACAGTGGATGGTATGACCTGTCATTATACCACACTGCCACATGCAGTAGTAGCATGCAGTATATAATCTGCATTAGAAAATTCACACAGCACAGGTCCTGAATGCAGCTGACTATCGTAATGTCCTCCAGAGAATAAAATGTGATTGGCTGATGTTGCATGTCTTTTAGGCAGTCTGTGTCTGATCCTCATTTCACAGGCTTTACTGGAGCAGTGGGGGGCAGGAGGCCCATCTGACATGTTAGGGCTTAGCAGAGGTGGTCATAACATACAGCAGGATTATAGGGCGGTCGCGTGACCCACATCTTAAAGTACTCAAACCCTCCCCTCCCACCCCTCCAGACACCCTGTCTGAGCCCTGTAATAAACCCTGATACGACAGACAGCATGATCTCTTAGTGCATGCTTTGTTCAGTTTTGGCAGTGTTTGCTAATCATGTGACCTTTTGACTTAAAACTTCCTGCTTTCTGTCCTATTTTCCTGCTCTGCTTTTCAGGAGGACAGTGAGCGGTATTCCCGCCACTCTCGGAGACATACCTCGGTCTGTATCTCTCCCTCTGCTTTTCATTCTTTTTTATTCACTTTTTATTTAATACTACCCCAAAATATAAATCACATTATTCACCTAAATTATGTCATAAAATACCGACCTGATGTCATGACGAAAACTTTCCTGTGGGAACTTTTTCGCAAGCAAGCAAAATACGTACCAATAAGTACATATCACTGCCGTTTCCAACAAAAATGAACACTAGAGGTGGTAAAACAGTGAGCACTTACAGTATAATTGTTTTTGATAACAATGTTATGATTACAGCTCCACATGTTTCGCTTTCCAGATGTGACAAGCTTGCTCGGTAGCTAAGCTGGCACAGAATTTGACTTATCATGCAGAATCCTTGGGCACAAATCTGGTGAAAACATGACTCATGATGTAATAGATTCGAAAAACAAAATAAAACAACATGACTGCGATTATGTTTTAATGTCACATTCATTTTTGTTCCTTTCGGGTAGGTTTAGTTGTAGTGCAGTTAGCACGCTGTTCTGAAATGTTCAAAAGAGTATTATTTTCTTCCCCGGATCAGATGAGCGTACGTTTTTTGATAATCTCTTCATGTAGTCTGGAACAGTGCTAAGATTTTTAATTGTTGACAACAGAACAGCTGGTTTACGCTAAACATTTTTAAAAGGTTTTGTCAGATGTGTCTCACTAAACTTGTTCACAGATTTGTCCACAAAATGTGGTATGTGTAAACACACACACACGCAAAATTGGAAATTTAATTACATTTAACCTAATTATATCTTATAGGGGGTACAATTTACATACAGTATGCTTAAAATCCTTTTTAATCAAAAACAAACTAAACTCCCTGTTTTCTTTCTCTTCCTGTCTCAGATATCAGATGACGAGGAGCGGATGTCTGTTGGGAGTCGGGGCAGTCTGAGGGTTAGTACACTTATGATGTCATTTGGATTATAAAAGAATAATAGAAAAAGTTATAATTTATGCCAGTGTTTACCACTCAAAAAGAAGTGTGGTGGTTAAGTGGTTTTTAATTTCAAGGTTCCAGGTTCACATAATGGAAAGGAAAAATCCTGCACTTGTTGTAATTATCTATAATTTAATAACAGTATAAGAAGCCGTTTTCACTTAGTTTCAATGTTCTAATAATTAAATAAAATACTTAAATGACACCTGTTTTGGTATCAACCATACACAGACAATTATGGCAATTATGGCCTTGCTTTTTTTCTTACATTTTTCATCAGTTTATTTTCACGTATGTCTGTCAAGTGTGTGATCAAAGTGTATCTTTGCTCAAGACGCTGAAGTCGTATATAAAATTCCTATTTGTTTATTTGAAACAACTTTATTAAATCATTAAATATTAGTTCATTGGGATTATTGATTAATGAGTCAAGATTTTGTACAACTGCGTTTTGCACAAAGAGCACTGTCACTGCATCTGTCCTCTTTCATTCATTCAGACTTGCTGAATCACACTTGTGCGACACTCTGTCACCTCAGCTACTTTCATGTTTTTTGTTTTCTTCATTTCTCATTCTCACGTTGTCCTTTTGTCCTCCTCTGCTTACCGTAGGGCCACCACACAGATCTCTGCAGCAGCACCAGCAGTCTGCCTTCAGCCAGACTACAAAATGGACGGGTCGGTCCCTCTCACAATCCCTAACAATCCCTCTTTATTTCTATCTTTAGAATTAGTTTTTACATTGTTTTTCATTGTTTTATCTTATAACCCTTTCTTCATTTTGACTGCTTCCCCTTCTTCAGTCATTTCACAGGAACATTTGTTTTCAACCACAACATTAGGGTTCTGGACATAAAAATTCTATTGAAAAGATCCTTAGCCAGACTTTTTTGTTTGTTATTTAATTTAATTAACATTTTTACGCATTTGAAAACAAAAGTAAAGTAAAATGTACTTGTTTAAAATTCTAAAGTAGTACATTACCCACTATATCACTGTGAAATACACTAATCAGAGAAATCACTTCTCTGATTATCTACTACTAAACTACTAATACGAACGCTAAGTTATTAAGGTTGTGAATTTCAGTTACATTTTGCTGACAAAAAGGCATAAATTCTTTGCAAGAATTCATGAAACAATGGGAAATGTGATATTAAATCAACAGAATTCACAGTTAGAATTAGTGAATCTCAAATAGCATGTTAAAAACTGACAGATGTGGCTAAATGATATTCTATTTTTGGTGATTTTTTTTATAAATATAGCCAATACATACATGCAAATGTAAATATTACCGTAAATAATATTATAATTTGCTTTCATAACAGCGTTCAAAGTGTTTTATTGGGTGTAATCTGTGCGTATCTGAGTGATCAGAATATAGTTAAAAAATTTCTAACAAATATTGTACTGCTGTGATTAATCCTGGAGCTGATTTACTTGGCTTAAGGGTTGCATTCCTGTATTTATTAAATGACTATTGAAAATGGAATTGGAATGAATAGAAAACCATAACCAAAGGCAGCTGCAAAAGTGAGCTGTCATTACTGTGGTCTCTACAACTTGTTTTGAATGTTGTGCTTTATCTGGTGGGATTCAGTGTTGTAATATAAAAGAAAATCTAAAGTTTGTTTAACAGAGAGATGATTTATTTTACGCGAAGAACGTATAATATTGAAATGAAATGTTATGAGCATATATATGTCTTCCTCCTCTCTCTGTTTATTTGTAGCCCTCTGCGCTTTTTAGTGAAACCCCCCGTTCGAGAAGTCACAGGGTTTGTTTCCAGTTGTCATCTGCATGCAACTTTAGATCATTTGTTCACTCTGTTTCAATTTGGTGAATATATGGCACAGATATGAATGAACAAAGATATAGTTCATCCAAAAATAGAAATTCTGTTGTCATTGAAACCCATACAACCTTCTTTCTTTGTGTGGAACACTTATTTTGATGTGTTTGCTAACATATTAAACCACATGCAAAGTACCTGATTTTCATTTTAACTGTAGTATGATATTCAATCTTACATTTCGAGTCAAATTATTTTAAATGTACTAACTGCTTATAATTTACTTCAGTGCAACTAAAAAGATTACAATTACTTCTATTGTAGAAAAGAGCTGCTTGGACATTCTGCAAGATTTCTCCGTCTCAAGCTTTATGTTTGGGAAACCTTTAGAGCAAAATGCTGACAGAAGTTTCATTTTTGGTTAAACTCTCTTATTTAGGGACGTGTGTTTGTCTGTGTCATGCGACCTGCATGCAGTTTCGTAATCTGATACGCAGAACCTCTTTGGTTACACATATGTTGACAAGTCTCTGGCTTCCAAAGCCTCTTACTCAGACATCTAACGCAGCAATCAATTCCTTATTTAGTCATTTCATAAGTGCTCAGAGTACATCAGAGTGTATTAAGGTTGATGGCTAATGTGATAATGTTCTGTAAACATGCAAAGAAGCTTTCTTTGCGCTCCTCTGTATGTAATGAGCATTTCCCCTCCTTGATGTGTTTAAAGTACATCTTCCCTGATTGTTAGCATCCCTGTTAGGTCTCATTTCATGGTGGTGAACCATTTTGGATACATAAAGCGGTCATTTAAAGGTCTTTAAGTGTTTGTTGTGTTTTTCGTGGTTATGTCTGACAGATTTCCAGTGTGTGAGGTGAATGTACAGTAGTATGGTGAGATGTTCTGTTCTGTCTGCAGGGGTCACTGCATGAAGAGAGTTCATACTCTGCCACTAGGCGTTTCAGTGGCTCCAGCGCTAGAGGCGTAAGGCCCGATCTTTACCTATCTCTCTGACTGCGGCATGACTTGATACCCGGTGCTACTCTAAGCTTGTTGAGCGTCTTGCATGGTTCTGTTTCCAGACCACAGGCTTGACTAGGTGTTGTTTGTGTCTTTGTTTATGTCTTAAAGTTTCTCTGAGGAAAATTTGGGCACCTCCACTCCACTGTTTCTCCAAGTGTAATGAGAGTGGGACTGGTGGTGTATGTAAAGCATGGTTAATCGTCTTGGATTGAATTTCTTTCTGTCCTTTGTGTGGTCAAAGTTTGGTCGTTTACTAGTCAGAAAGACTGACTCTCCTTCGCACGGAAACCCGCTGATGCTGTGTGTATGGCAGTGTGTGTTTTGGTTTGGTTTTACACTACTGTTCAAAAGATTTTTCAGCAAGGAAGGATTTAATTGATCAAAAGTGACAGTAAAGACATTTATTGTTTAAAAAACAAACAATGTGCCCCTTTAATGTTATGAAAGCCTCATATTTTAGTGAGTTCCAGACAACAGGTTGACATGCATGCAAAGTCAATACACACTTTCATTTTCTTATAATATGCGTTTGTTTTTACCTTATATGTTCCAAACCCCTCGATTTCATTTAAAGCAATGTTGTGAACCTTTAACACTCCAAAAGCGGCACCTAGTGGCAAATATTGCATTTGCATTTTCATAATCAAGTTTTCCAGGTCTGCGCTCGCAACAAGTGGGAGGGCAATATGATAATCTTACATGCTGACGTCAACATAAACGTTTTTGTTCCAAAAAACGACTTGTTACAATGATTTAGAGTTGATCTTTCTTTCGAGAGACAATAACTTTATACACGGTGAACTTTCATATTCAAAACTTTGCAGGATGTTTTTATTTACTTCGAGCTATGTTACACACTGCATGAAAATTGTAAAAGAAGGTCCATAGAGGAACAACTCTTAGGACCAAAATCAATTTCGGAAGCACTGTGCTGCTGAAAATTCAACTGGTCCATCACATAAATGACATTTTACAGTATATTAAATGGTAATTTTTTACAATATTTCTGTTTGTACTGTATTTTTGATCAAGCCTTGGTGACCATAAGACACTTTATTCAAGATTCTCACTAAAACTTTTGAATGGTAGTGTTTATGAGACTGATTTCTGAACCTTTGTCACACTTATGTCTCTTATGCTCTCTTCCTGCTAACATCTACTCCTCATCCCATTTTTCTCTATACCTGCATTCTGGTCAGCCTTCAGACTACAATGGCTTTCTGGGCTCCAGTTCCAGAGCCTCCTCTAGGGCGAGTTCAGCCCGTGCCAGTCCAGTGGTGAGCTTCCCTTTTCTATCACGGATCAAGCTTTAGTTCTGCAGTTTCAAGGTCACGTCTGTGTATGTCTTTGTAATATATAGACATCCATAGAAAAACTGACCTGCTCTTTTGCTCCTCTGCATATCCTGTTCCTCTCACTGAAATCTTCAGTATCATGTGGAATTAGCATGAATCTTGTTTGTGCCATGCTCCCTCTAGTGGATGAAGCATGGAATATATCTCTAAATGACCCAGTATAGTTGTAGATCAGGGCTGTCCAAACTCTGTCCTGGAGGGATGGTGTCCGGCAGAGTTTAGCTCCAACCGTAATCAAAAACACCTGAAGCATTTAATCAAGCTCTTACTAGGTATGTTAGAAACTTCCATGCAGGTGTGTTGAGGCAAGTTGGAGCTAAACTCTGTCGGACACAGGCCTTGCAGGACCTGTTTTAGATCCTGAGCATTTTTTTAAATTTAGTTTATACATATAAGAAATCTGAATGTTTTTTTTAATGTAGCATCTACTGAATACACTTAATTTTTTACACAGGTGGAGGAAAGGTCAGATTTCCTGGAAAAGGTGAGTAGGATTATTTTTAGGATGTTGAATAGATTCACAAACATCATGGTAGATTAAACCACAACAAAATGATTCAGCAGACCAAACTAAACTTTAACTACATCCTCAGGGGTCCAGGACAGCCTCCACCCTCTCTGCTGCAACTCTAGCATCCCTGGCTGGAGGTTTATCACGAAGAGGAAGCTGTGATACCTCAATTTCGGCAGACACAGAGGCCTCCATACGGGAAATGAAGGTAAGGTTGAAGAGTTTTATTTACAATACTGTATTTTAATGACCATGATCTGTATGTGCTGTAATTTTATAATTTTTTGTTTGTAGGACTCCCTGGTAGAGGTGGAAGAGAAATACCGTAAGGCAATGGTGTCTAATGCTCAGCTGGACAATGAGAAGACAAACCTGATGTATCAGGTGGACACACTGAGAGACACTCTGATGGAGCTGGAAGAACTTCTGTGTGAGACACGCAGAGACTGGGAGGAGAAAGCCAGAGTAAGTCCTGTCAAGTGAAATAGGAAAAATCCTATAGAATAATTGACCCTTTACAAATGCACAATTGTTTCAAAACAGGAAACTGATATAGTCATAACCGAGTATATAATGTAGTATATGTAAGTATTTTGTTTATTATTTCTTACAAAAATAAATAAATAAAATCTTTTGACAAAAGTGGTGAGTCAAATGAGGTACACAAGGATCATTTTGACTCATTTCATGAAGAATTAGAACAATGAAACAAAATATAGTATTTCATAAACTGTTATGGTGGTTTAAAAGTAAATTGGTTTGGCACACAAAGATATCAACAATCAGTATACACACTGACATAATGTAAGCATCACACGATGGTAAGTAGATTGTAATATACAAGAAATAAACTGAAATGCACACAATCATAAAGATGATCATTGTGAAGTCTTGTTACAATGATTTAGAGTTGATCTTTCTTTCGAGAGACAATAACTTTATACACGGTGAACTTTCATATTCAAACCTTTGCAGGATGTTTTTATTTACTTAGAGCTATGTTACACACTGCATGACAATTGTAAAAGAAGATCCAGAGTATACAGCGGTCCTTTTACTATGAGAATTCATAGAATGACCACTGTTCAAATAATTGATTTTGACTACTAATAATCAGGAAATTCTGTGTTTTTGGTTGTTTTTTTAATGTATGTTAGGACTTAGAGCGAGAGCGTCATTCCCACAATGTCTTGAAGTTCCAGTTTGAGGAGATGAAGGAAACCCTGAAGCAGAGTGAAGAGATGCTGACGGTGAGATCAGCAGTGCATGATGGAATATTCAAAGTCCTTCTGATTCTTTGTCTTCCTGACAGAAAAATACTGTTGTCTTCTCTCACATTTTCCTCTTGATATTCCTGTCCCTGTTTTCCTCTGCTAACCCTCATGGCCATGGCTCAGGAAGCCCAACAGTCTCATGGAAAGCAGACGGACTATATTAGAGAGATCGCTGACCTGCAAGAAACATTGGAATGGAAAGATAAAAAGATTGGGGTACAATAAACTTCCATGGCCATTTTCCATTAATCATATCACATTAAAACTATTCTTTCTTTTGTATTTAACACTTATTCCCCCTTAATACTTATTAACCTATTAACTTGTTAAACAACTGAATGCTTGATGCTGTCACATGATCCTTGTAGTCTTTCCAAACCTTACGTGTTTCCTTTACTCCCCTGTTCTTCCCTTCCTTGATTGTTCACTTTTGTGGATGGCGGTATTAAGGCCTTAGAGAGGCAGAAGGAATATTCAGACACTATCCATGATGAACGGGAGGCACTCAGGGACGAGGTTTGCCGTCTTAGGGATGCTCTAAAGGTAGAGATATAGATGGAATACTGGCAATCACAGCCAAGATATAGCAGTCATTATATTAGCATTTTTATTTTGACTTTAAAGGACCATAAATAAATGAGTAATAAATGAGAGATTGACATCAGACTGTATTCTTTCACAGAAAAATGGCATTATGCTGGGATCTGAGGTGACGGCCAATGGGGAGTTAGCAGACAGGACGATTTATGGGCATGCTGATCTGGAGACAGCTTCCCGACTGAATCAAGACTCTCACATGCCCACTGTGAGTGGAGACAGCATGTTAGGTATGATAAACAGTTACCAGAATATATATTTTTTTACTCATAATTTAATCATTTTAAAGAAATCAGCTATTGTAGCTGATTTGTACACACTGTAAAAAAATTACATTGATTTTAACGGTAAAAAACGTCTCAGGGTTATGAATATAACCCCAGTTCCTTGAAGGAACGAGTACTGCATCCAAAAACGCTATGGGAACGCCTCCAGCATGACACACTCTGAAACTGCTATGAAAACCGTCGAACGAAGTAAAGATACCAGGAAGACCGACCAGGAAGTATAAGAGCACGTGCGAGGCAGTGCACGCAGTTCTCGTTCCTTCAAGGAACTGGGGTTACAGTATATTCATAACCCTGAGACGTTCCTTTTCAGGAACTCAAACTGCGTCCAAAAACTCTATGGGAACGCAATACCCACGCCCCCAGACTCCCAAGCCCCCGCCTATGTGGACACAGCACATTAAGGCAGAAGGA
>JAUMHQ010000105.1:1328036-1340640 GCA_032361165.1 Enteromius paludinosus | reverse complement strand
ATTGGCTAATCACAATGTTGTTCCAGGGTCAACAAAGATGTTGACCCAGGGACACGTTGAACTCAGCAAAATCAGGTCTTGCCTATGGGCACGTCAGATCTCTGATATCATCAAAAATATCTTAATTTGTGTTCCGAAGATGAACAAAGGTCTTATGGGTTTGGTGGGACATGAGGGTGAGTAATTAATGACAGAATTGTTATTTTTGGGTGAACTAACCTTTTAAAGGAACACTTCAGTATTTTTGAAAATTGTTTCATTTTCCAACTTGAGAGCTCAACAGTTAAATGTGACAGTTTTTAACCATTTTTTAACCATTCAGCTGATCTACGGGTGTGTAGCTGCAGCTTAGCATAGATCACTGAATCTGATTAGACCTTTAGCATCTTAAATCATTAGAAATGAAAGAATTTAGATAATTTCCCTATTTAAAACTTTACTTCTCTGTAGTCACACCTAAGACCTACACAATGATATTACACAGGAAAATTCTGGGGACTATTTTTAGGCACTGCAAAATAACATTGCGTCTGCTGCATCCATGCTACAGCAGCAAAGTTTGTGATTATTACACCAACCCAGAATGAGAGTATAGATCATTTCAGTATACATTTCAGCCTAGAAAATCGCTTTTTAACTTTCTGTCGGTCATAGTACACAATGTAACGAGAGAAGAGTTTTAAATATGAAAAATATAGAAAAAAAACCTTTACGGGATGCTAATAGTCTAATAAGATTTAATGATCTATGCTAAGCTGTAGCTAAAAGTGCTACCACCAGACCTGGAGATTGGCTGAAAGGATTAAAAAACTGTAAAACTCAACTTAAAAAATTTGCTCATCAAATATAATAGAGAAGTACTTTTAAGGTAAACAAGGTTCTGTTTGAATTCATTTTCCTTCCTTGCTTCCTTTAACACCAAACCAGTACAATTACACTTTAGAAAAAAACAAAACACCCTTGCCTATTCAGCACACGCACAATAAATTACATAAACAAAAATAAACCAGGACTGGCTCCTGTTTAATGCTTCAGCAGGCCTATGAGTTCATCTTTCCCCCGCTGACGTATAGCATGTAAGCTCCCGTTCAAACCCACCCGTCCCACAGGGCCTGAGCTGGAAGCCTCTTTTTTTTCTCTCCGACTCTGTCTTTCTCTGTCACAGGTCCTACCAATCAATGTTCTAAGCCCCAGGTTGCTTGATTTATCTGCCTTCCTACAGGCACCGTCACCTCCACAAACTGTAAAAGATCAATTTACACAACTCTGCCACCAGAGCGCTATTGACATAACACGGGTGACCGACTCTCGTCCTCTCCTGATCTTTTTCCAACACGCACCTCCTTCTGCCTTTCTTGTTTCAGAGGTTTAGGTCAGAAGGATGATTTGAGAGGCAAGTGTCAAAGGTCACGAATGTGATCTTTAGCCTATCTGCCCTGAAAGAGGCTGCACTCTCTATACCGATGAGCTCTCGCCAAACACTGACCCACAACTGTAGAGCGCAGAGACAGCCGGGCACAGTCCTGCAGTTGATGATAACCCAGGCCCGGGGCAGTTACTGTGCTCCATCTATGAAAGAGAACTCAGGAATTCTTTCATTTGAGGTATTACACATGCTCAGTGGAGCAATATTGATTTTTTTTTTCTTACTGCTTCCTCTGAGCCATGCTGCAAGCATAAATGTTTTGCCAATTTATCAAAGTTTTATCTGGGAGAAAAAAGAGAGAAACTGTAAGGATGGAGAATGGAGAGAGGAAAGGTGGAAAGGAAGAGAGAACGAGACAAACTAAGAGATATAGACAGCGATACCGCATACATCCTCCCCTGGCCATGTGCCACTGCCTCTCTGCCTCTCTCCCTATCTCCCAGCAGGGGACTGTGGGAGGAGAGGCTGGCATTTATAAATAAAACCATATGGCGAAAAAACAATAACGTGTGGACGTGTAATTGCTAATTGCATAACAGTGCACTGAGTCTTCCTCCTTGTTTCACTGGAGATGCTTAAATAGGTTCAACAGAGCCATTTATGAGCTAGCACCAACTACCCACGATGCCAAAGAGTCACTGAACAAACAGTTTACACAGACATACACTATATTACTTCTGAGATTGTGGCTGCAACATGTCTACGGGAATAGTTTCCTCCAAAAAATCCTTCTTTACACACATTCATACAGCTCCAAGCTCATAGTGTGTGGAACACAAACTTTTTAGTCAATTGTTGAAGAATATCCTGGCCATTATTTTCAACGTGATGACACTGAATGAGTACTGCCGCTGTCAAAGTCTAAAATGCCAAAACATATCATAACATGTACACACAATTTATGCTCTATATGTAAAATATTGTGGAGCTTTGTGCTGAGATCATAATAAAAGTTGTATCAAACTTGTGTTCATCACACAAAGATATAATGGAATGGAGCATATTTGAAAGGTCTTTTAGGCATTGAAGCAGCTTTTATGTTGCTTTTGTTTTTGAAGTGTAAAGCTCATAGTATATTTTCATTTTCCCGTTAATGCTTATACAGCAGAACACAAATCCTTCCAATGTACACTAAATTTTTGATAGAGTGCTATGTACAGGCAGTTGACACATGTACACTATATTTTCATCTTTGTCCAGTGTCTGCAGTATTTTTATGAAGGACCATACCTGTGTAATCTGTAACCTGCGTAATTTTGGGTACCTCTTCACACAACCATCGATTATGGTTGATCTGCTTACTGTTTTTATTGCAATATATGTCAAGCACTTTGTATGCATAAGAGCTGTAATATACTTTGGGCTTAATGCTGCACTCATGGAAGAGGAGAAATTGTTAAATAAAGTCCTTATTTTTTACTTTATTTATGAAAACTAAGGTTGAACCACTGATCACTGATGTCACTTGGACTATTTTAATGACATCCTTACTATACCCTTCTGAGCATGGAAATGTGTCAGTTGTGTTGCTGTCTATGCAGGGTCAAAAGTCCTCGGATTTCATAAAAAATATCCTAATTTGTGTTCTGAAGATAAATTAGGTCTTAAGGGTTAGCCATATTCTGGATCCTTTAACTTTACATACCTAAACTATCAATAAGCTGGAAATTATGAGTTTGTAGAGGGAAAAACTTTTAGTTAATAGCAAGTACATTCTAATCTGAAGAGTTACTCAGAATTAATATTTTAAAGTGAACTATCTCTTTAACAAAGGAACATAGTAGGGCTTAAACGTTCAAAATCTAGCTGAACGGCATTATAATGTATAGTGTATTGTGGAATTTTAGTTTGAGTCCAATGGAATTCCACCTGCCGCTGGGAATGATCGGCATCGATAACCACCTCCGTCGGCCTGTTACAATAGATAAAAGCTCAATTAGATTATGTCTCATTAGTCCGGATCGTATTCCAGCAGACTGTTACAGCCGGACAATGAGAACGCTTTCACTTTCTTAATCATTTTGGTTTTGATAAGGATATAGCAGTAGAGGTGAGGTTACAGGGGATGCTTGGTAATAAAGCCTCCGTTTAATAATGTAATCTTAAATTACAGTTTAATTACAGCCGCTTAGTCACAGGGGATGCCCCGTAATTCAATCACTGGCCTCCAACTACTGTATCACACAAAGCCTTATCGCACAGTTTTAGCCTGGATATGAATAGCCTGTTTCGGGACTGTGTAATTGGACTGAAGTCTTGGGCTGCACCGCTATGGACTTCGCCAGTGGACCACTTATGGTCATCCGTTGCCTTTGTGTCCTGTAGATCATGGAGACAGAAGGAGGAGAGAGAGAGAGAGGGAGAGAAAGAGAGAGACCACCAAGCTTTGTACAATTGTATCAAACACTCCCCAAAGAACACCGGCAATAGGAAGCAAGAGGACTAGAAGGCATGGAAGGGCTTTTTCCCCCTCCCTCCCGTCCCCAGGTCAGAGTCCACGTACGCAAATCCAATTTGTCTTTTGTTTTCCGGCTCTGATTCCTTTAGAGACCCCATCCCATGGATTTTATGCAGCGAGGAAAATGTAATGCTTTTCATAAATTTCTGGAGGGAAAATTAGGTTTGCGGAGAGGCAACTTCATTTCGGCAGGGGCTTGTGCTCGCTCAAGGCAGGCGGGCTGGTATCGGCCAGAAGAGGGGAGGCGCTGACGTGTTTGCCGAGTAGGAAGAAGAAATGAAAATCCAAACGCAGTAGCTGAGTCAGCATGATTCACTCTGCCTGTTATTGCTCTCGCACAGAGACAGCGCACTTCATAAGGTTCTCAGATGTCTTAGGTTCGAACACACTTCTAAATAGAAGCAGGGAGCTCTCTTTCTTTCTCTCCCCAACCTGTCTTCGTCTTTATTTTCCCCTTTTCTTCAGCTATTCTCCTCCCATACGTGTCAGACAGGAAGTGCAGCCGTAGGGAGAGGTAAACAGATTCCTGTCAAAACTAGTGAGCGAGAAAAAATAAGAAGCGCGCAGCACAACACGACCTCTGACCCCTCCGCCGTCTGGTTGGCTGTGTGGGCCGGGGAGGCAGGGGTGGAACAGACATGAGAAGCGCACGGGGCTTGCTGGGAAGGCACCCCATTCTGGGAGCGGTTACGCCAAAAGCTGGCTGACTGACCCCCCTCGCCTGCACTTCTACAGCTCAGAACAAATCCATTTTCATGTCATGCTGTCACCACATTGGCCAGAGCACACATCTGTGCCTGGACGTCCCTGACAGCACGTTGCTGCAGGACTCATAAACGGCAATGGGCCTCTCGCCGAGAGCTCTATGAATGATAAATCTGACATGAGAACTCTCATCTTTACATGTGACATAAACACAGTCATATATGGCCATGAGGGGAAATGTAATGGAGGAACACAGTGGGAGTCGAGACTCGAACCGTATCGTAGCATTATAAAGTGGCTGTTGAGATGGGTTTTGGCCTCCTTCTCTGTTCAGAGACAGAGTGATTTCATCTGAGCTCATCATCATGATCTGCTCCTGTGGGTTCCAGCCCCCTGGAAAGACTTTGAGTGACAGCTGACACCTGCTTGCATAGGACTACATAACCCCCAACCCCCATCTTCCACAATAAATATACACAATCTGTACTGACTCAGTGAGTAACAAACATTTCTGGGACTTGCAGTGCAAAACTCAAAATTTGGTAACACTTTATAATAACTACACGCTACGAAGGATTAGTTAAGCAATAGTAAGCATTTATTTAATCCTTTATAAACCATTGTTCTATCATTATTGTGCATCAGTAAACAGTTTACAAGTGCATCTATAAATGCCTTGTTCTTGAGCATATACATAATGTTTAATAATCGTATGTTCATGCTTTATTAATGATCGGTTTATCATTTTTTTAATTATTATGTTTTTTGCGAACCAGTTATTTAGGAGTTGTCAGTGTTTAATGAGACCATTTAGAAAGTCTAAGTAAATGATTAAATTATTTAAATTTATATTAATTCATCATTTAGACATATGATAATAGTTGTTCAGTGTGTTAATAAACGCTTTATTAACTATGTTAGTTTTACTATATTAATTATGAATTTAATTCGGAAAGGCTTTAAAGAATTCCATACAGGTACACTGCTGTGCAAAAGTTACTCAATAGTTGATAGAATTTAGACTTTTATTTAGATAGGATGCATTAAACTGTTCAAAAGTCACAGTAAAATGCATTTATGAAATTATTTCTATTCCTGTTTAATAAATGCTGTTCTTTTCAACTGTCAATTTCTGTAAAAATAAAAAAATGTAAATTTCACAACCGTATTAAGCAGCGCAACTGTTTTGAATCTTAGTAAGAATAAAAAATATTTCTAGAGCAGCAAATCAGCATATTTAAAAAGGATAAAGAATCATGTGACACTAAAAACTGGAGTAATGGCTGCTGGAATTATATTTTGGAATCACAGGAATAAAGTATTATTCGTTAAAAATATATTTCTATTTATTTTAAATAGTGCTGAGCAATGATTAATTGTGATTAACCATGTACAAAATAAATGGTTTTGTGTACATAATATACGTGTGTAATGTGTATATTTGTTATGTATACTGTATATGTTTATACTGTAAGCTTGAGTATATTGAAGAAAAAAAATGACACGTTTATAGTTTAAATACCTAAATACATGTACATATTATATATATATATATAAATATATATATAATGTATGTGTCTTTATACACTTAATAAATATGCATAGTACACTTATATTATATATATACAAAAAAGTTATATTTTTAATCACAAATAATCGTTGCCAAACACTAATTTTAAATTATTTTTAAACTTGAACTGACATAAAAAAGCTGTATGTAATGCATTCTATGAAATAAAGTTTCATTGCCCTGCATTGCAATATTGTCTACCTCTAAATCGCTCATTTAAAAACAAGTATAAAACTGCAGTAATATAAATTTCAATTGATTTTCATTCTGCTACCTAACATTGGAATTCAACTTGCAGGTTTGCATCACTTTTATTTTTTCAATTCAAATTCAGGAACTGTGCTTTAATTTCAAAAGCATTCCCAAATCATTTCTGAATGGAGCACCCTGTTGTGTATTGCAATTGCCCCTCAAACCAGCATGGTGCCACTATGGGATGTGCTATTATTTGTATGTATGGAAGCATATTGTACATGAAAAAGTCAAACTAAAGTGGTTTGAAATATCACAGCTCGTGAATGGCTTGTCATTCCGCAGGTACTCTATAGTGTTCTTTGCTGTCAGTCGACCCAATACGCTATGAAGAAAATCCCTCTCTTTCTTTCTTTCTCTCTCTCTCCCCTTCACATGCATGGACGCGCTCGGTCACTCTCACAAAACTGCAGCAGGTCTTGGGCCTCATAAAGCATCAAAATCAATTTGTTTTAAAAACACGTTTTTCAGAAACTTATTAGGCGCTTTAGAGATATATCATACACCTTCGACCCGCAAAGGATGAAAAACGGCAGGTGCAGCGGCAGCCCATTTCTCCAGCCGTGCACAGAGCTGCCGCAGCCCTGCCGCTGGGGAGCCGTAAAACAGGCGCACAGCCCCGGCAGGGCCCGGCGGCGGACGGCACGCTCGCTCTGCTACCGGCCCTGCGCCCGCATAAATCAAGTTAATTCTCTGCAAGCCTTGAACTCTGACCTTACCACAATTCATGGGGACGTCAGCAGCAGCAGTAGCCATGGCGGAAGGGAAGAATGGAGGGAATGGGGATAGGAAGAAAAGAAAGGAGAGAGAGATAGAAGAGAGACTCCATTGGTGGGGCAATGCATAAACGAGTTGGAGGAAAAAAAAGAAAAAAAAGAGGGGGGTTACTGAGATTAGTCACCATCCAGATTGGGCCCCACTGCATTTAAATGGTCCCTCTTTACGAGCCATTTATCTTCCACTCTGGCCATTTTCATTACACCAGAAAGCAAGTCGCAGCTACCAGCTGGATTCTACTGCACACTGAAAATTAATAACCTCCCCCCTTCAACATCCTCACAGCCTTTACTGTCTTACCCTCTAGCTCGCAAACACCCCCCCACCCCCCACTCCGCCCACCCCCCCGTGCTCTCTCAGGTTTTGTGGCTATTTGCATCCTTGCATCTCCAGCAGTCTTTCAATTTTCTTCACTCTCTTAGTCCTTTGCCCTCACCTCCTCAACCTGCTCCCTCAATATCTTGCCCCCCTCAACACAAACATTTCATCCCAGTCTTTTAAAATTTCCCCTGCTTCCCTGTGCTGCTGGGAGCAGAGAGAGAAGACAAGAAAAAACAGGGTGAGTACTTTCATTAATTCATTTGCCCTGGTTTCTTTTGCTCTTGTGTATGCAGAGGGGATTGACCCCCTTGGCTTGCTGGAAGAGCACTGTGAGATGTGCCATTTACTTTAGTTTTGGTAATACAGACATGCTCAATGTACTAAGGGCTGTGAGCCAGGAAAATGAGTTGGGTTACAAAATGCTCTTTTTTTTTGTAGGATCCACCCCAAATTGAAACCATTCACATCAACCTGTGCTCAGTCACTGATAAGAATTTGAGAAGTGAGGCCCATCTTTGGACAGGAAAACAGCCTGAATTCTGCTTTAGGCCAAAACGGGCAAGCCAACTGAATTCTGATTCATGATATGATTTTATCTAAATGTACATTATCCTTCGCTAAAAACGTTTAAAGTCATCAGCACTGTTCTAAAACAGAGAGAGCTACTTCCTTGCCACCGACCTACATAAGCATTCGCCTTCTATGGCAGCATTTTAACTTTGATTTGTAAAACTCTTTAAAAGTAGCAACTCTGTTTGCCAAACAACTTTAGAAAAAAAAAAAAAAAAAAAAAAAAAAAGTTTTTGCTCAGTTTAGCTAAGTTAACTGTGTGATAATTATCAATTATATTTATTTGTTGTTAATGATTTTATCTTTTATCTCTTATCTTTATCTTATCTAAATAAGCATTGCTTATCTTTTAAGAGAATTATTTGCCTTCACCTTCATATGACATGAAAAGTGTAGTTTACTAAGCTACATAAATTGTAGTAAAACTACATTTTTAACTACAGTTTTGGGAAAAAAAGATATTGCATTTCAAACAAAAATTTGTATTAAAGCTTACTTTTTTTCAAAATGATCTCACAAGAAAGACATAATGTGGGATGATGTGGGAATTGTAAATTAATGATTTTTTATGATGATTGGGATGGTATTTTTTGAATCCACAATCAATGACTGATGATATCAATTTCGAATTTAAATTATATCCAAATAAAAAATATATAGTTCATTGCACAGGGAGCGGAATATGTAAAATATTTCGTTTTTTTTTATAAACTATTTATTTACATGAGTTGCCTTAATAAACCCATTCACTATAATGAACTTTCCTTTTCAGAGCTACACGTGAGAAAAAAGGCTATTTAGGACACACTGATTCTATAAGAAATAATGCTATATATGATAGAGAAGATACATTAATTTGAAAATAGCAGGACTATTCTCAAGCTAATGTAGTTAAGTTGGCAGGGTTGCTACCTTTAGTTACTTACTCCCAAACACTAGCATACAGTGCCTTAAAATGCTGCCTCTGAGGGCAGATTAGATTTTGGAAGTCATGTGAAGGCCCTTCTATTAACTCAAATTCATCATCTGACCCTACATACACTATGGTGAGTTTTGACACCAAGCCATGTCAGCCAACTCCCTGCGTGCTTCCACTGCTTCCCTGCAGAGTTAAAAGCTCACCCAGTCTGGCGGACACTCACAGGTTCCCCGAGAGAAGTGAGAGCGTGACCTTCAGCTGCTGTTTATCTGTGCTTCATCTGCATGACATCACGCCTGCTGCCGTGATCTCCACGCTGGGGTGCAGGCAGATGGAAATCAATGGAAGTGCTTCTCACATCCAAGCCGGCATGTAAATCATTCGGGCTGTTTAAACAGCTCTGGCGGCGGGCTTTAAGAAGCTCAGCCTGCCTGCGGGCATGGAGCTGTCTGAGAGCTTCTGCTGACCCAACAGGTCGCAGGTTCCATGCCCACGTTGCACGATTGGTCAAGTGCTGCCCCATTGAGAGGGGCTCAGAGAAGTTAGGTGACCCAGATGGTCTCCATCAGTTCTAGAAAGGCCTGAGTCTTTTCCCTCTCCGAAAAACCTCTGTCTTTCTCTCTTTTTCTCTCCGTCTCTGCGTCATCCCCCCATCCCTATCTCCCCTTCGCCGCTGAAGCTTCAGGCTATCAGTGCTGCACTTCTGCATCAGCAATTCAAAGAGACAAAGGAATGAAAACAATCTTTGGAACTCCATGAGAAGAGCCAGAGAGAGAGAAGATGAAGGTAAATAAAAGCCAATGCTTGATGACACGTGGAACAAAGATGGTCCTCTGTATGTGTTACCGTGGGGACGGTGTTTGTGTTGAGGGGTGGCCACGTGTGGCAGTGCCTTTTGTCCCCCCACCTCTTTACCCCTCCCAAAGGGGAGCTCCGGGGAGCCGGTCGATCAATACTGCAGCCATTCCTCCTGCTCACCGGGGGAGCCGACCACACCGACAACACACCACTTCTCTTTCATGAGACTCACCACAGAAGAAGAGAGGGAGAGAAAAGATGAGTGAAAGAGAGAGATGCCTTTGGTGGAGGGGGGTGTCCTGAGACACAAAGGCTGGAGAACGAGGGGCTAAGGGTCTGAGCCCCCGGCGCTCGAAGAGGAAACAGTACAAAGTGCACCTGCGTGCAGGCATTTTATCTATGCAGGCCTGTTTTAATAGCGCAGAGAAACTTTCCAAGCCTCTGAGTCACGTTTAAAGCTGAAACACTTCAGACACTTCTTTATACGTCTTACTTTCTCTCTCCCCTTGTGTTTGTAAAATAAACATTCTTTTCCTTTGGGAGATGCCCCGCTGTGCCTGAATATTGTAAGTAGTAAAATTCCAATTAGCTAATGACCAAAGCCATTGACTCATACCATATCGACCGCATATATGTGTGTTTAAGTGTTTGCGAGAACACCGTAAATGAGTATTTGTGTGCACACACTTTCGCCTTGTTCCATTCCCAGCACTGCCTACTTTTTTTCGACAGTCTCTACTGAACACAGAGACCTCATTTAGTCAGGATGTAATGCTCTCTGCCGTCAGGGTCTTCGAGGAAACCCCTGCATGCACACACACACACACACACACACACACTCCTACACACCCTTCCAAGTGTAGTCCAGTCCAGTGTTACACACCAGATTATATTTCATGGCTTGGTCCGGGAAAGATCAGTAGCACTGTACCACTGTGTTTGGCAGCTGGAATGTAGAGCACCGCTGCTTGACATACTGAGGACGCTCTAGCACAAATAAAGAGTCATCTATAAAAGCTCAGTGTGTCTTCTGTAATATAGGTCTTCAATAACAGGGTATATAAGGCCGTAATTAGAATAATAAGCCTTTACAAAGCTGATGATTTGCAACCAACTGTAATGAGCAATGAAGGGGAAGCCTAACGTATGATTAACTGCCTCGTAAAACACGAGTCGTACTTCACAGGTCTGTTTTTCTTATATGAGTTAATACTGCCACTCCATT
Organism: Enteromius paludinosus; assembly: GCA_032361165.1. Taxonomy (NCBI): domain Eukaryota; kingdom Metazoa; phylum Chordata; class Actinopteri; order Cypriniformes; family Cyprinidae; genus Enteromius; species Enteromius paludinosus. Next base: position 1,329,619 of record JAUMHQ010000105.1, on the reverse strand, counting down.
TTACTCATTTTGTCTAAGCTTTATATTTAGTTTATTTCATTTTTGTTTCCCTGCTTTCATGTTTTGGAATCCATTTAGATTTTTTTTTTTATGTTTTATTATTTTGTTGATTAATTTAGGCATTTATGCAACACTAAATGTCTTTATGGGAGCCCTTTTCTGTGAATGAATGAATGAATGAAAAAATAATTATGAGAAATTAAATCATAATTATGAGATTAACGTCAAAAGTATGGCGTACAATGATCAGATAAATAGAAATTAACGTTAACGTCAAAATAAAATGTCAAAAGCATGATCAAGTAAGTCATAATTATTAGATAAAACGTGACATTTGCATATCAGGTCATAATTGTGAGACAAAAAGTACAATATATAACTTTCTATTTAAAATGTTTGACTTTTCGTCCTAAGTCATTTGTTTGTTTGTTTTTCTATCAGTTAAGAAGCGATCCCAACTGAGGTAAACGGTCAAACTCATTACATTATGTAACACAACAGAGCCAGCTTACTTCTCAATTTGCAGACAATGTGTTATAAAATATGAATGTTTTTCTATCCAACTGTCACTGTATTAAAATTTAAACTTTTTTTTTTCTAAAGTTCATCAAGCCTTGAAAGCTGTGTGAAGACAAATATGGCTGCATTCCACAAACCCTCACAGCGTGACGCACAGAATGAGGGACTGACATGTATGCACACACACACACATACAGCAGGGTGCTTCTGTTCTACTTACATTTACATTAATCTGAAGAATTTATGTATCAATGCCTTGTTTACGAAGCATCAGAACTGATTTATTTACTTCTGCCAAAGTGTTGGAAAATTGAAATATTCAGCAATAGAGTAAATGAGAGATGCAGCATTTATGGCAGCTGCAGATGCTCACATTATTGTCCAAAATGAGACACTTATAAAATATGTGTATGTCTCTGTGAGTTGATATTATAGTTTTTCTGTGTTACATCAGCTGCCATCTTTCTGTGCACTGTTAATTTCATAAACGTGATACAAATAAAACTATTCAGTGATGTAGGTCATAATTTAATAAGAGCTATACAAGTACAGCTTTTGCAGCACAAATAAACAATAAGTGGCTTTGAATGAATACAATTAATTTAGAGCGAAAAAATGTCAATTTTGGCCACAGTAACAAACCTAACCAGCTATTTTTATACACACACAAAAAGTGTTGTAGTGCATAGACTCAAATATACAGTCCGTACGGAATGGATTAAGACCCCCTTAAATTTTTCACTCTTTGTTATATTGTAGCTATTTGCTAAAATCATTTAAGTTCATTTTTTTCCTCATTAATGTAAACACAGCACCTCATTTTGACAGAAAAACACAGAATTGTTGACATTTTTGCAGATTTATTAAAAAAGAAAACTTGAAATATCAAATGGCTTTGTATTTTCTGTATTTTGTGACACTCATATATTAAACTCTGTCCATTTCTTCTGATCATCCTTGTGATGGTTTTGCACCTTCATTTGAGTGCAGCTGTGTTTGATTATACTGATTGGACTTGATTAGGAAAGCCACACACCTGTCTATATAAGACCTTACAGCTCACA
>JAUMHQ010000105.1:1290734-1311961 GCA_032361165.1 Enteromius paludinosus | reverse complement strand
GACCTCCTCATTACTATTCATGAACCTTCCAAATAAGGCAAAAACAGACTGTTTCATTCTAGGGTCAAATTCTAGGGACCTGTAAAACTGTTTCTGGGCATTTTTCCCCTTACCTAAGCTGCATACCTTCTATGTACATATCAGAGAAAAAATGTTAATATTCTCTCAATGCATTCTATGGCACCTTTAAAATAAAGTGTTGCCAAAAGTTATGAATTAAGGCAAACTAGACATCAATTAAATATCGCAACAGGTTGGTTGAAAAGATTTGGCACAAAATAAAACTTATCATGAATCCCCATGCTGTACAGGTTTCCAAAAAAAGTAAATAAAATAGTAAAGTAGAGATAATCATAATAATTATGTTATTGTCCCCCAATGCTTTTAGGAACATTTGGTTCTCACAATTTAGGCTGAATGTGACCCACCCACACACACATCACTCTCCCAGTTTGCGAGTATTGCTGCACAGTTAATGATTCCATTAACCATTCATTTTTAGTGACAGTAATTCATAGTTTTATTTGTAATATTGTATGTTGACTTCTTCTCCAGCAGCACCAATACATCCAATATCACCCGATCCAAATGTTTGGTTTCAAAGTAAAAAAAAGTTCCCTAATCTAAAATTATTATTTCTTGACAAATGGAATCCATTATCAACTGATTCATGAATATTTGTCCAGTCCAGCAATGACAAGCTACACTTTCTCATCTAGGAGGAATAGAATTGTTCAAATTGTGTTTGAGAGAAGGCTCACACACTGGAGGCGGCCCATAATGCAATACGCCAATTTTTTCCTATTTTTTGCAGTTCCAATTTATTGAAGTAACAGAGCAGAAAATGCAGTGACAGCTGTAGCACTTTATTGCGAATTAGTACATACGTTCAGCAGCGAGAGACAGAAAGAGAGAGGGGACTCATTGTATTTCTGTAATTGCCACGGACTCGGAAAATGGGCTAGCAATAGTACTGGAGCAATTACATATTGAAGCCAGGAGATGACAGGATATATTTTGAACATCAGATCACATTTACACTGGGATTTGACCCCCCTCCTCAAAACAGAGCTGAGAGGAGAGGTACTATGACAATGACAGCCATACATGCTCACGACTCGGTGAGGCCGCTGGATGATTATAATTATTGTGTCTGACGTTTGACCTGGTATTGATGGTGTGGCTGCTGCATGTTTCTCCCTCTGTGTTTCCACCGCAGATGTGTTTAACAGGCTGACACCATTTTTGGCAAGAGGTCAGCGCAGGGGAACGGAGAAATGAACACGTGCCAAATGCCTTCAAACTTCCAAATGCCTACACTCTAAATTGTCACCATAACGCCTTTGTTAGGACAGTACGGGGGGTGTCCGGTTTGGGTTATGTACCCACAGAAGATTCATGACGTCTGCTGCAATTGGTCTAAGCCTGGAGAAGATAAAAAGCTGTGTTATTTGATTTTATTTTATGCTACCTTATGGCTTAAAGGTACCTGGGTGCACTTTTTAGCGAGACATTAAATACGTACCAATAAGTAATGGCTGTTTATAAATGAACACTAGAGGCAGTAAAACTCCCTTTTATTTCTTTTCACACAAATTTACAAAGTTTTGAAAAAAACATAATTTCCATCATCATTTAAAGCATCATTTAAGGCATCATTTCCACACAATTACTTAAAAAATATCATCTTATGTCTTCAAAACAATATGAATATGCTGGTAGATTTGATAACTGATGCCTTTGAATATTAGCATCACACATTTCCAGCTTCATATCTTTGGGTTTTCTTGTATGTTTCATAGGTTTGTTCAATATCTCACAGAGTACAGAGATGTACTTGAGAGCCAAGGAGCACTGGTTCAAATCATGTGTACAGTTCGACAAAACAGTTCAAATCTATGTAAAAGGAAGTTGAAGTGGCACAGCACTAAGTTTTGCATTGGTTAACACTATCAAGTAGGTATTTATGGTTGAATTTGGAGTAGGACATATAGAGCATTAGCTTTTAGCAACAATCCATGGATTTTTGAATTCTAAACCGTCACAACGTAATAATGCAATAAAAATGTGCCGGGGTTCATGTATTGACCCTGGTACATTGTCCTGTTCTCTTTGAAGCTGCAGTAAGAAACGTAAAAACAGTGCAAGTGTATTTTTATGAGACCAGGTTGATTTTATTTTATTTTTTTATGTAAATTGTTTTTTTGTTTTTTTTTTGTACCTGATGGCAGAAATGAACACAGTTTAGACTTCACAAGATTGTCCATACTCGTTTGACAAAACACCTTATTAAGTGATAACACAGCCACTGTTCGCACCCCTCCATCTCATTCGCAAGAGACTATCCATAGATTGTGCATTTCGATTTGCTGCGCTGCCTTCCAAAATACACGTTCATTTCCTGTTGTTATTAGTTTGTCATGTTGCATGAATTGATAACATGATGCAGCTTGTCTGTCAGCGCTCGTCTCCTGCATTGTGATGTGGGGTCAATGACATGAACGATGAGCAAATGCAGTGAATAGAAGAGATGTCATTCAGCCATTTCAGTCATTTTCCATTTGTGTGAGGAAAATAATAATAATAATAAGGTAGAAAAAAACTATTTTGGGCTTTACTTCAATATAGACCATCAATTCTTGCATATTCGTCTTTTTTCTGCCAAGGTATGGCTCAAACCTTATTGTGAAGAAAATTAGGTGTGACTCTATATGAGTATTTGTTAACAAGGTAGTAAATTGTTGGTTTCTAACAACAGCAATAGGTTTGCTGTCCTTAATTAGAGGAAGCTGACACTGAAACAATTCACAGAGATGTAAGATAGCGCTGTACACAGAGGTTTTGATGTATTCATCACGACTGAGGCTTTTCTCTTTGAATAAGTGTGTTTTACTGCAGCCTAAAAAGGATTTGAGCAGAACACTTATCACCTTTTACAGAGAGGAGACAGTCTGCTGTCAATAATCCTGAAGCCACCTAAGCTCAGTCTGAAACCACACCTATAGCGAACACATTAAAGAGTAACAAAGCCCTCCTGTCAAGACATAATACTTGTGTCCGACAGATCATCTCTTATGGACAGACAGGGAAATACAGCTGGATTTTGTGTGTGCGTGTTTAAGAAACGAAGAGCCAGAGACAAAAAAAGGGGAGAGAGCTGAGTTCATTTGCATGGCTCGTTTAGCTGCTGCACTTAATCATGGATTTTCAGCGGCGCAAGTGCAGTGTCTTTTTTTTCTCAAATGCCTGAGCTCCAGCAGGGCAAGTGCAAGAATCCTCTTAGTGCAAGCCTACCTTTTCCATACTCTCAGACTAATGTGTGTTTGTGTGGGAGAGAGAGTGTGAGAGAGAGAGAGAGAGAGAGAGAGAGAGAGAGTATATAAAAGTATACAATGGCTCTAAAAGTAACTGGAACTGGCATGTCCATAGTTATTGTAAAATTAATTCATAAATCAAAAATGAATATGGCTAAGAAACTAGTTCTGAGATATAGCTAAAATTATTTCAGTTTTTTACACATGAGGCAATTTCATTCATACAAAATTGTATTGCATTAATACATAATTGTGACTACTTGGGAATGTCATAACTTACATTAAAAAACATTAAGTGACAAATTTGTTTATATAGTATCCTAACAAATCACAGGTCAAAAGTTTAGAAGTAATATTGTAAAATATTGTTATAATTTAACTTTTTTATATTGGATTATATTTAAAAATGTAATTTATTTCTGTGATGACAAAGCTCAATTTTTAACATTGATTACCGGAGTCCTCAGTATCACATAATATATCACATAATCCTTCAGAAATTATCTTAATATGCTGATTTGGTGCAAGAAATTATTTTTAATTCATAATAATGATGGTTAACAATAATAACCATAAATGATAATATTTAAAATTAAGCTTAAATTAAACATATTAAAATAATTTCAGAAGCATTGTATGATCCTGAAGACTGGGCTGACGGCTGCTGAAAATTAAACTAAATTAAATTAACATAAATTAAAATTTTACATATATTTAAATTGAAAAGCAGTTATTTTAAATTGTAATAATATATCAGGATGAATTGTGTTTTTGATCAAATAAATACAGCCTTGATGAACATTCACTTACACAAACGTGCTTGACTAGTAACAAATTATTTAAATTATTTTGAATTAAGCAGCAGAAGAATTCATATTTATTCTAAAAAGCTTTAAGTTTTCTTTTTGTGGTAAGAGTGTTTACACTAAGTTAGAATAACTAAACTTAGCTATGTAAAACAACAGCAATCTTTTATATGTCCTAGCTTGTAAACATGTGCATGTGTATGCATTTAGAGCCACCTCTCCATAGGGACTGACCTTCCCCACTACACGGCAGCCTCCATTAATACAGGTTTAATTAAACTGAGCCCATCCGGGCGTCTCCCACTGCCTGTGTTGCCCCGCAGGAGAGCACACACAATCAGCCCTCCATTACACACTAACAGGACCAGATACACACACATACTCCAATTGTGTAACACAATACAATTGTTGAAATCAGGACATAAGAAAACATCTACAAAACATAGACATTCCTTTCCCAGATCAGGCCGAACAAGAATTAAATTGAGTGTCAGGCCAGGCCACGTCTGTAATAGAACGTGCCTTCAGTGGCCATATCTAATCAGCCATATCTAATCAACAAATTACAGGGATGTATGTGGTCTGCAAATTCTGTGACTAATAAAGTACAGTGTATTTAACATGTTTAAAGTGTGTCCCCGTTTGCCTCCTCTGTCCCTTGATTAATGTAAATGTAATTAAGCACCATGCTAATTAAGCCGTAAATAATGACAAGGTGCGCATTTATGTGAAGATAATGGCACACCTAGATAAAGTGATGCATAGATATATCTACAACATCATCCTTTTAACGATGGAACCTATGATTTGCAGCCAGTATATGGCTTGTTTCTTCATTGTCATATGTTGATGTCATTAACATGACTGTCGTTAAATCACCTGCAAGATCTTTTTTTTTTTAATGAGTGTGAAAGGATGCCAACAACAGCACTTGACGGAGCAAATTTTAGGACATTCACAAGGTAATGCCAATGTTGCTTTCACAAAAAGAAAAAAAAATCTGCTAAAACATAACAAACCAAACATCACACATACCGACTTAAACAAGAGGTGTCTATTTGAGTTCTTCAGTAGAAAAGCAACTACAGGAACCCTGATGCTGTACAGCAACACAGATACAAGCATGGTGAAAGCTGTTAGGTAAATTCCGATGGTCACATTTCAACTCCAAAGCTTGACATTTATAATGTTTCCTGTCATCTGCAACATCTCTAGTTTCTAAGCAGAGAAATGTGCACAATAAATATATTTCAACTTGTTCAGTCAATTCAGCATCCACACTTGTCAGCTGTTTACCTTCTCTCTCTCTCTCTCTCTCTCTCTCTCTCTCTCTCGTCCGCTCTCTCTCTCTCCTAACATGTGAATAACAAGTATGTTTCTCTGATTAATGACACCTGGACTGTAGCTGACGGTGCACATGTGGCAGTGACAAATGTAGGTATTCATTGCCATAGTGATGGCATAAACACAGCCCTTTGCTGGAACTGCAGCCACAACACGTTTATCAACAGCATGAGATGGTGGAGAAAATCTGTAACTGTATACTTCCATTTAATGATAAAGGACCACCCTAAAGACAAGAGAAAGAAAAAGAAATGTAAAAAGAGGAACCCATAGGGTCTCATCTGACGCACAAGAATTGAATGATCAAGAATTGCATGAGTATGTACTGCATTCCTGTGTCTTGTATTGAATTTTTAAATGCATGGTGAGACCTTTTTACGTCATCTACCTCTCAAACCGGTATATGTTCTCCCCACAAACAGTACATGTTATTTATGCAATTCCCCAAAAACAAAAAAACAAAAATACAATATGACTCCAAACTTTTAAACAGTAGTATATATTAAAACTGTAAAATTTTAAATGAAATAACTATATTACAACATTTTGTTACCCTGACATGAAGCCAAATAATAGTGCAATTTAACCTTGGTAATATTAAATATCATTAATATAAAATTGCTATAAAGTAAAAGAAAGAAGCTGCAAGTCTCATTGTGTGCCAAGGATTAGTTGACTAATAGGTGAAAAGAAGACTTACACTACAGCAGTATACGTAATTGCGTATTGGTCTGAATTAACCATAACTCAATCATTTTGCTATACGGAAGAAATCCACAGACTTAGTTATTTAAGACTATAAATGAGTGCAGAATAAAAATGAAAAAGATTGATACCTCAATAAATGCCTGGCTGAAACCAATAATTGTTTGAATAATCAGTTCAACTGATAAATTTAAAATAATTGGAGGAATGATTTAAACATGAATTGGACTTCACTACCTCGACACCCAGAGTTAACACAAACTTTGTTTAAAGGCCACAGTTCCAACTGAGAAACGCAAAATGCTCTCAATAAGGCTAAAGCTTGGATGATCTTTACATGCGATTAAACATGCAACCTAGAAGTATCCCAGACTTTTAAGTATTCGGCTTTAATCATGCCAGTGCATAAGGTGGAAACAAAAAAATAATTCACTCTGAATCATGCCACCATATTTGAAAATGCAAAAGTCAACCCTATAGAACTCAATGTCTAATTTTCAACAGATACTGATTTTCATCTGATTTGGAATTATTCATCTTGGCTTTATTCCACCAGGCCCTTTCTCCAAATTAAACAAAAACTAGCCTCTCGTTAAACCAGCAATCAAGAAACAGACACCGATGTAATGTCATGCATGCAGTGAAAAAAAAATCACTTTTAACTTTTTGTTTTGGTAAATTGGCTAATTTGTCTGATATAATTTGTATGTTTTTGTACAATACGCTTCTTGTGTTATGTTTCAGGGGTGGAGCTTCATGCTTGCATTTCATCATGCATTTTTTGTATGCATCAAATGGTGCAAATTTGTATGAAGTTGCCACCTTTTCTGTGAGATCACTCTGGAAATTGAACAATAATTATAAAGAAATGGCAAGTAACACATAAAATTCAACATTACATTTTGAAGTAGAAGTACAAGTAGAAAACCTGCATGGTTTACTGACTTCTTAAAAGCAACCTGTGATTACATTTGAAAACAATGCACTTGTGTAAGACCGTTAGGAGGCCCGCTTTGCCGGGGGCAATTCAATAAATCCAAAGTTATTCAATTAAATATTTACTACTGGAATTCAATTAAGTAATAATGATGGATTAAGAGGGGGACTGAAACATGCTCCCTTCACTTACACTGCTGTCCAGTGACATTTTCAATTTAATAACTGTCTTTCGTTTTTTCCTCTATACGCCACTCTACATATTATTTATTTGGTCAGAGTGGCAGCCTGGTGGTGATCAGCACACCAATCAGCTGTCTCCGCTCAGTGTAAACAGAGCAAGTGTTGCAACAGCTCAGCACTGAACAATTCCATATGAAAAAGTAAAATAAGTCACGTTAAATGGACACTAGCAAGATCTAGGGGCAGGGAGCAATGATTATCTTGAATCATCTTTGCTTTCTCTTGTGGTCTAACATGTTAGCCAGCACTTCCATTCTTTATAAAAGTATCTATCAGGCTGGATGTTGAAGTGATGGAGAGACTGCGGCGAGTATGACTGGACAGGAATGCCAATAGCCTCATTACTTGGCACGGCACATTGTAACTGGAAATTGCTTCTTTCAGGTTTTGTTTGCTCTGGCAATTACAATAAACTCTCTGCTTGACACGTTGTTTGCACAGATGTAGAGCATTAATAAACATGAGCACTAATCTGAATTATTGAACCGCTCCCCATAATTCCGACAATGGATTTCCTGACTCCGACGGACGTAGGGATGAGCAAAGGGAGATGGGCTGACTCTCCGGGACCGAACTGAGGTACAGGGCCTTATCACATGTGAAATCCTTTTATTGGATGTGCAGGCGTGGAACGCGGCCCCCCTCAGGTATTTTTCAAGTTTCAGAGCCTTCGCTGCACTGTCTCCACTACCACACACACACACTCTACCACTTGCAAACTCACTCAAGAGAGTGACATTTGTTCTCCAGTTGCCTGTCAGAAGAGGAGAGCACTGTCTCTGAGTTAACAAGGTAAAGGTTACGAAGCAGGCAAATTGAAGAAAGCACGGATTTCACTTCCAGAGCACTTTTTTATGACCACCCAACATGTTCCTCACTGCCAGAAGTGACAGTTCTGGAACCTGATGACTGATGTAGTGACCACCAGTGAGAATCATGGTGACTTAGAATCTCATTATAGCACGTTTTAAGATTTCCATTTGATACTCTGTTTGTTCTATACAGTCCAGTCTCAGAGTTTATCATGAGCATGTTGCTAAGTACTAAGTCTGTGCCCTGGTTCTACTAATCTTTAAATTAAATTAGAAAGGATGGGTTGAACGCATTAATACTTATGTTGGATCAAGTTGACTGAGTATGACTAAGTTGACTAAGTATTTCAGTTATTAAAATTAGTGATTTTCATGTATTGACCAAAGCAATACTTAAAATAAACTTGGAATTGGAATAAACTTGAATTGGAAAGCAATGAACAATGAAAACTCGTTCAAACAAAAAAGATGAAAGAGTATTGCAAAAGCTAAGTGTGTGACAATTATTATTTTTATGATTATGGTTAATGCTGGGTTATATATATACTGTATAGATATATCCTGTTCTCTAATTGTTTCTGACAAATAGTAAACAAAAATGGCAGTTTAATCATTTTTAAGCCTATATAAAAATAAAAAAAAGTAAATAGTAAAAATAATACTTATTTTTTAAAAGAAATCACCTTAGTGAAATTGTATCAATACTCAACACAATATTAAGTATTGAATGTCACTATTTAATAAAGATTCGATTCATATAAAATTATAAAAAATGCCTTTATTTTACTACATTAAAATGAGGTCCAGTGTCTAAATTTTTTTTTTATATCAAGTACTGTCAAATGATTAATCACATCCAAAATAAAAGTTAGGTTTTGTGTACTGTATTTATTTACTATGTATATATAAATATACACCCATTCAGTATATATTTTGAATATAAATTATACATTTGATACTAATATATTAAATATATTTGATATATATTTGATTATTAAGTTTGATAAATAAATTTCTTAAATATATACATGTATGTGTGTGTGTGCGGGTTTATGTGGTTTATGAGGACACAAATTTGTATAATGACAATGTGAAGGTGATTTATGAGGACATTTTCAGTGTCCCCGTAATTCAAAAGACTTAAAAAACATCCTAAATGGTGTTTTTTGGAAAATCTAAAAATGCACACAGTTTCCTGGTTTAGGTGTAGGGTCAGTGTAGGATAATACCACATACAGTTTGTACAGTATAAAAACCATTACGCCTATGGAGAGTCCCCATAAATCACAAAAACCAACATGTGTGCGTGTGTGTGTGTGTGTGTGTGTGTGTGTGTGTGTGTGTGTGTGGACTGCAACACAGGAGGTAAGTGAGTAAAAATGTGGGTGTGGATGTAACAATATTTATGTGTGTGTGTGCGTATAATTGATTTATTTATGCAGGGGAGAAAAAGAAATGGGAAAGAAAGAGTTTAAGTTTTACAGTGCACATCTGTTTAACAGTACAGTAAATGACTACTTGGGGAGGATTCTAGTTATTCCATTAAAATACCAGTATGGTACCTGGCCTGTGAATTCATTTTTACATATGCAATATAGTCCACTTTCAATTTATCTTTTCATCATTTAATGATATATTTTTCATTTTCCTTATATTTGCTTTCATTTTATCTGATATTACTGTGGGTTAATTTTAATGCATGGAAATGATTAAACAAATATCTGTTGGTATGTAGAATTTTTGAGCGACGGATACTGTTTGATTCTGTAATTCAGGATTTCTGAACTGGCATTTTCTTTCAGGTTCTGTCCAGCTGTCATGTGACCCACACAGTGACACTAATCTTGAAGGCACTAAATAATATCCTCTCTAACTAGCAAGAATAGCCACAATATTGCATGTCTAATGGCATGAGTTCAGCACAGCAGTCTCACTCTCTGACTCTTTTTTTTTTTCTCCATCTCACTATTCCCGTCCCTCTTTCCTGTTCTTCTGTTGTAGTAATTGTAAGAGCCTGTTCAGGAGTCACAATGCCTAACAGTAATCAAAGTCCTGACAAAAGGCTTCTTTCATTCTTTGCCTGGTTTTGTGTATATTATTATATGTTTCCATTTCACCAGCATGTCTTAAAGTTGAGAAGCACCGTGCCGTAATTTCGCATTGAATAAGATACCACTGATCAAAGTCACCAGGAGTCTGTTTGATACCTTAGAATAGCCAGCCCTCCCTCTGTTATGCCTTTTGAACATCTTAGGCCTCTTAAGAAGAGAGAATGAGAGAGAAAGAGAGAAAAAGTCTTCTCCTGCATTCCTCTTGTAGATATTCCCTCTGCTACTCACACAGTAAGCTGTATCCTTAGTCTTAACTCTATTTTGATGTGACTAGGTGACATGAAATTATGGTTGTCAATGAACAAACATTTTAAATGAACATATATCACAACAAAGTCATAAATGGCTAAATTTCCTGAGAGATAAACAGAGTCTGAAGAAATAATTTTATTGTGGCAGACTAGTAAAATATTAACCCTAATAGGGCGAGGATCACGCAGGCGTCATTTGGGTCTTTTTTTTCTTATCAGTGTGAAAGACACTAAAAGTACTCTGTTGACTTTGATCACACAAGTAAGTGTTATACACCATTTGAATCTTTTAGGTGTCTACTTTTTTTTTGAGTACACTATGCATGACGTTAGATGCTGAAGTGAAGATAAAAATGAAGATTAGCATACTCATTGCAGATTTTTAGAGCGTTTCTGTGTTTGTAATGTGATGTGGCCTAACGTTACTCTATTAATTTGAAACATATTTCAATTTGTTTTGGATAGATACTCAACATTAAATATTCAATCGATATCCAATGTATTTGTGCCTTTAATTAAATGTAATGTTTTTTTTTTATTCTATTTTTTTTATTCCTGATCACTGTCTGAGTATAAGAGGGCACGCGCACAGTGCACATGCAGCTTTTCGCTTCAGAGCCATGCCATTTTGGAGCTGGAGATCCCCTGGACCTTTGGACTGAAAGTGACGGAGTGTGATCGACTTCTAGAGTTTCCACAAATTCCTGCTCTCTCGTCTGAAGACGTGTGCCAGTCATCTGCATTTCCAGTGAGCAAAGACCTCTGACTGCACAGAGTTGCCGCGTTAGGTCTTCCCTGGGCAACCAGGACGGTCACAAGTGCTGCCTCACGTGCCTGGGCCGAGAGCACACCGAGACAGCTTTTGAGAATGGTCAATGCGCTCATTGTGAGAGTATGACCATGGCTACGTTAAGGACCCGCCTCTCATTCGTGAGACAGCTCCCTTCGCATCCTTCGCGTGGTAAGTCATTGGACAAGGAAGTTCACGGCAAGTTCAGGGCAGAGTGTGTCAGGGCGAGGCTGATGCTGCTTCGGGGGAACGTCGCGCTGCAGCATCTTCCCAGTCAGCGACGCCTGCACCCAGGCCTTTCGGCCCTCACCACACTCGATGGCAGTGCAGCCACGGGGTACGAGGCGATCCCTCAGGTGGAGTGTGCCGTTGGGGTGCACTTGTGCCCGCGCGGTGCCTTTTCCCCACCGGTGTCAGCCTGGGCTTCCGTCTAAGGCGTGTAAGCTCTTGTCCGCCTTGGCAGGCAGAACTTACTACGCCGCCGGATAGGCTGCTACCTCCTTGCACCTGCTATCCCCTAGTGACACGGCTCAAAGCCTGGAGAGCACTCCCCAGCCCCTCGCGGTGGTTGATACGGATGGTACGTCTCTGCTATGCTGTTCAGTTCACCAGGCGCGGAGGTTGCAGTCCTACTGTCGAAGGACGCAAACGAGCCTGTCCCTCCAGCCAAGTTGAGGAAGGGGTTTTTACAGCCCTTGCTTCATTGTGCCCAGAAAAAGCGGTGGGTTGAGACCCGTCCTGTACCTACAAGCTTTTGAACGGGCCCCTTCCCAAGAAGTCGTTCAAAATGCTCACTCCGAAGCGCATGCTAAAGACATGCTTCCGAAGCCAGGATGGGAGAAGGGTCAAGCATGCCGGTACAATACCCTTTGGCCTGTCCCTCTCAGAAGATGTCTCTCCCCGCTGAAGCGGCAGAGGGGCATCCGCATCCCTAACTCTCTCAGCGACTGGCTGAAAATAGCTCACTCACGAGATCTGTTGCGCATGCACAGGGACATAGTGCTTCGGCACCTCAGCCATCTGGGTCTTCAGGTCTACCGAGAGAGAGCAAACTCTTCTAAAAAGAAAAGCAGATCGGGTCCCGAGATGGGCACAGCCCCGTGGCATACTCCGGACTGGCGTTTTCCCGTAGAGTTGCCACCTATTCAGGCCGTGGCACCCTGCGTCCCTCGGGTTGGAGTACCCCAGGGACAGGTGTCCATATCAACACTCGCAGAGAGGACCCACAGAGTGCACAATCGCAGTGTTGCTTTCTTTTCTTTCCTGCAGGAGAAGTCGGAGAGCAGGCTGCCCCCTTCTACTCTCAAAGTGCATGTCACTCTCATAGCAGCAGATCACGATGCAGTGGAGGGCGCGACCCTCGGGAAGCACTTAATCATTGTTCAGTTTCTTAGAGGTGCGCGTTGGGTTAATTCCCCGAGACCACACCTCATACCCTCTTGGGACCTTGCCGTCGCTTTAAATGGCCTGCGGCTCGCTCTCTTTGAGCCTTCAGTCTTAAACAGGTATAAAAGTATCTGGTGCTGAATGACAGCGCTCCTTAACATTGCGCTCCATTAAGAGGGTAAGGGACCTACAAGCATTTTCTGTCAACAAAAAGTGCCTAAAGCTCGGCCCGGCTGAAACCCCGGCCAGCTTGTGCCCAGGTTCCTACCACGCCCTTCTGCGATCAGGTGGCGAACCTGCAAGCTCTGTCCAGGGAGGAGGCAGACCAAGCCTCACTGTGTCACTGTGTTCTGTACGTGCTCTGAAAGCGCCGCTACACCGACCGCACTCGCAGCAGCTCTTATTTGCTATTGGAGACAGCAGAAAGGGAATGCTGTCTCCAAACAGAGGTTGGCCATTGGGTGGTAGATGCTATCTCCCTGGCTCATTCATACCAGGGTAGAGCCGTGCCCCTTAGGAAATATCCTTTGGCCCACGGCAGATATTCGTAGGGCTGTGGGCTGGGCGACACCCAACTCCTTTGTCAGGTTTTACGACCTCCGTGTAGAGGCCGTGTCTTCTTGCGTCCTTGATCAGGACAGCAGGTGAGCGAGAGGACCGGCTGGTGCCGGCTTGTTGTGCCACTCCCATGGGATCCGTGCAGTATTTTTCCTCAGTGTTCCCCTAACTGTGCGTAACTCCCTGACCCATAGTTTGGACCTAGACAGAGTAGCTCCAGCTGCACTTCCTCTGGATCTCCTTCGCCCAGTAGGTGTGGCAAAAAGATTCTCTATATTTCCACAGTCAGCCAGAAGGCTGTGTTTCCCTGCAATTATATCCATAATCTTATCGATATATTGAATCTTTTCTATTCCACTTGTGAAAACTGTTGTTATGACATGTGCTCCGCCCTCAACCACCTGCTTCAGTACAAATGGAAGCAACTCTGTGGAGCCCCCATCATCGGGCCCCAGAGGGTTGGGAAGGTTACGTGGACTCCTCTGCTGACGAACTTGGAAAGTATCTCACCAGTCGGCGGAGGATCTCCGCGTAACGCGGCCCCAGAGTCGTGGCCTGTTCCATGGGTGTTCCCATGGAACATCGAAGTGATTCGACTGAAAGGGTAACGAACGTAACCCACATTCCCTGAAGGAGGGAACGGAGACGTTACACTTTCGTTGCCACGACTCTGAGGTCACGCTGACACTGGCTCGGCTCTTCAGCGAAAACCTGCATGTGCACTGTGTGCGTGCCCTCTTATACTCACACAGTGATCAGGTGCACCTGAGTGCAGTCAGTGCACGCCAATATTCATTGGCCTTTAAAAAGGCTCAAAGGCAATTGGTCTCTCTGGTGAGTTCCCATATGTAACGTCTCCATTCCCTCCTTCAGGGAACGTGGGTTACTTTCGTAACCTAGACGTTTTCTCTTTTTGAAGTACAATATGTGACCTCAAAAAAGTGTGTGACTTTAAATGTTGTGGTTTGCTAAGAGAAAATAATAGAAAAAAAGACTATGTACTTCAATAATGACCCAAAACAGCCTGGTTACAAAATATTTTATGCAGGAGCTACTCGAGGGTGAGTGAATGATGACAGGATTTTCATTTTGGGGTGTAATATTCCTTTAAGAGGAGTCCATTCAAATGGCAACCCTATATTTTTTAATTCTCTGAAAAAAAAAAAAAAATGTAATAGATGGATTGATTGATTCATTCATTCATTAATTTATTCAGCTACCCATAAATGTATAGTACATAATTCTGTATTTGTACCACACAGAGAAGAAGAGTCTTGAAAATGTAGTTCCTATCCACACTATTCCATATAATTAATAGCAAGTCACTTTACGGACGTAAAGCTAATTGTAATATAGGGTAATCCTTGTCCATTTCTTCATATTTGAGTCCATTCATTAGTAAAATGACTCTGGGAATGATTTGTTCTTGGTCATTAGTGTGCAGTTGGTGTTACGTCACAGTTTTGTGAAAGTCTTTGGTCATGTACTGATTCTCCCCTCAGTCTGCTAGTCCTACACTGTCCTTTAGCCACTTTCAGTCTGCGAGCAGAACCTTTTCTAAACACAAAACAAAGCAGTCCCCACATGCTGTTTTAATGTCTATCATTATTATTATTATTTAGTGTCATTTATTAAAAGCAAACTCTTAAATTTGTAATCATTTTGTGATCCATATTATTAAGTGGTTAGCAAATATCGTAGTGGTACTGATCTAAATTTTATTTATAATTTCATCTTTATGAGGCATGTGATACTGATGTAGCTCCAATATAAACCAATCAAAAATGGACAAAGAAATTGTATTGCATCATGAGTCCACTTTTGTATTTGCTTTGTAGAGTAATATTGATAAAACTGTAATCAAGCCATTAGTCTGGATTAGCCTCAACAGTCCTGTATGACCTCTTTTAGAGTGTATTGTCTGTGCGATCATGGTACGGAGCATTATTATGGCTCTCTTTATTGAATCCGACTCTGGTTTCGGTTTGTCAACAGTAACCGTGTTTACTCTAGTGCAGGCAGCACTGGCTCATTACTCTCGTATGGATTTTTCTACCTTTTTTGTTTACTGTGTAACTTAATACATACATTAAAAGTTATTTGTCTGCACCTGGCTCAGTCATCGCTTCACCATGTGACTCTGAAAGATTCTCATTACAGTAATGAGAGACTTTCTGCTGATGTGCAAAACATGTCAAAACAGGCAAACAGAATAGTAAACAACTTCAGCAACAGTAAACAGAATGTCCATAGTTAAAAAGCAAATAATGGTTTCATCTGTTTCTAGAACAATTATGTCGCAATTACAGAGTAATTGACACAGATGCAGTGTAGTTACTGCATTTTCTTGCAGTAACGTAGGTAATCTTTAATTCATCTTGATGTAGTGAAAGGTTAATGGCAGGAATATATTTAGATGGACTGAGTGTAGCAGTAGTATGAAGTTCTCTGCACAATGGTTAATTTTTCCATCTTATTTCCATATTCCTCATCAGCTGATCTCTTAAAGAACTACAGATCACATTGATGTTCCATAAAAGCATAAGAGGCACAGATCCCACGTTTTTGAATAAATAAATAATGGAATTGCTTAATAGCTAATACCTTAGCTATAAATTTATATATCGCATTTCAAAATACAGTTGAAATCGTAATTGTGAATTGTGTGAGATGTTAACTAATTAATTACCAAATTAATTCTAAGATGTAAATGCTGCATTTCTATCTTGCAATGTTTTTAAAAAGTCTGAATTGTGAGATATAAACTCAGAATTGTGGGATAAAAAGTTGCAAAAATTAATATACTGTAAATCAGCATTATTATAAAAATTATCCCAAAGTTTTGTGTTTCGTTTTGTTTTATTTTTTGCCTTTAATATTTGATAAATGTAACTAATTATGGTTAAAAATCAACATTTGGTCTCAAACGATATTGCCTCTATCCCATTTGTTAAATTTGCAGCCCTGCCAGAAACAAGCCTTTTTATCCATTTTTTTTTTTTTTTTTTTATCTTAATAAATGTTGTCTAATTAGTTTTACATTTACATTTACATTTACATTTATTCATTTAGCAGACGCTTTTATCCAAAGCGACTTACAGGTGGGGAAAACAGCAGCAATTAGTCCTAAAGAGGCGAACAACAACTTAGGAAGTGCTCATTATACCGTAAAACAGGCAAAACAGGCAAAAAGTTTTATTTTTTATATAATGTGTTTCAGGATAAAATGTCCAAATCATACAAATCAAGGTTTAAACTATAACAGGGTTAACAAGGTTGCAAAAATCACCAACCTCATATAAAATGAATGGAAAACAACAGCTCATACTCTCTAATATTTGTACAATACTCCTGGTTTTCTGAAGGTCAAGCACCTCCTTTTACAGACAATTTGTTCAATAAAGAAAAAAAAAAGACAATTTTTGGCCCTATTTGGTACCTTGCTCATGGAAGTGCCAAATTAACTGCTGATAAAATAAATAAATAATAATAATAATAAAAATCACAGTTCAACCACTTCCAAAAAAAGGGAGATTTCCCCAATGAGCAGCGCAGAGTCTGAAGACACAGCACATAAGTCATCAGGGAGGAGGTAATTTATTTTCCCTGCGTTTAATATGTCACAGCCCAATGCGTGTGTGTCTGTGGTGTGCGAGCTGCTTGGCACAGGCCGCTGTCGTAGCCGGCTGCCTCCTCCACCGATACCTGTGGTGTTCTTCATGGTTCAGGGGCTCCTAATTTAAATAGGAAGTTGCACATATTTCACAGAAACACTGGGAGCTGAGGAGCGGGGGTGAGGTAGGGGGTGCTTTAACACAGGATGGGGCAGATGATGTACTACTGCATGACGTGTGGATGATCCCCCCGAACATGCCGGAGAGGGTCACGGATCAGAGCGGGCAGAGGTGTAGCGCGGCTACAAATGGCAAAACATGCTGGTAGCTGGCAGGAGCGTGCTGATGGGCCATAGCCTGCTACGAGTGCTCAGCGAAGCACTGGGAAATATGACGGTAATTCACTCACCATGCACCCAAACGAGTTCTTCCAAGTTATACAGGATTCACAGCCCTCCACGGCGACCATATAGTGATATGCAGGATTTATGATGCAACCTTCAAAATAAATAAAATAGTAATCAGTAGTTTCATCCCTTTTATCAAAGTGTTCTAGCAAAAATATAAAATATAAAAATATAAACATACATACTTGTCTTGTAGTACATTATTTTTTAGCGACCAGAATAAATATGGGATACATTCACATTTTTCAAAGTACGTAGTTAAAGATACAGCTGTCCCTAGTTATAATATTCGCTTTTAAATGCGCACCATAGCACTAAAAAAATTACTTCACACCAAATTTCACAATAAATTTAATGAATAATTACTAATGGCAATTATCACCTTTAACATAAATTTGAAATCATAAAATAGGAGGGCTGAAATAGTAATTTCTTGTAAACTGGACTCTATGATATTTATTTTTAATTTAACTAAAATGTTCCCTTTACATTTTATTATCTTATTAATTATTTTCATTCATCATTAATCATTTTCAGCAGTCCCAGTTTACAAACATTTTGTTTGCCCAATGTTCATCTGAATAAGACAGATTCGAAATCGAAGTTTATTTTTTATTGTCAGACAGGAAAAATTAAAAGAAGAGGCCAAAAAAAAATAAAAAATACTCAAATGTATATTTGCAGGGATGTAGGCTATGCAAATTTTCCACTCAAATAGACAATGCCAATGTGAATGTGCGAATAGATGATGACAGTTCAGACTTGCTTGAGAAGGGAAATATTTAGTGTTTCAACTGTAGTCGGTCTACACATGGTCAAAATGGGATCGAAGCTTCTCTCACGTTGTACAGATATCAAATAGAAGCCTCAAACTAAACTGTAATTTCATTATCAGCTCCCTCTGTTGTGAGCTAATATTGCACTTTCAAGTTTAGCCGTTTCATTTGAAGCAACTGCACCTAAAATCATTTAAAGGTCCTTTACTCTGGGCTAAAATAGCACAGTAACCCAATCAATAGATTGCACCTTGCCTCTTGTGGCACAGATAATCTATTCAGAGCTGTATCTCACTGGGCTCTCTGCTCAGACCAATATTTATCTGAGCTCAGAATCAGCATCATCCCTTATACATAAACACACACACACAAGTACACCAACTAGGCCAGACCAAGCTAGCAATGACCTTTGACACTTGACCTCTGACATTGTGACCTGTTGTCTGATGGCCTATCGATTACGTCTGGGCTTTACTGGGTAATTGCTGGATTTTAATTACATTACGTTTTATTTAGCCCATAATATGGGCTTTATTTACCTTTGTTTGTGTGCCATTTTATTGTCCAACCGATTCAAAATTGTAGTTTTTGCAGTATTATACTGTATTACTCACACTGAAGGAGCAATACTAAGTCTGACAGAAAAGTAATCAGGCATGTCTCTGTCTTACCCTCAAGGACCACTTTAGTGAGACTTAGAATTTTCCATTAGGCACAGAGGGCTTGGTTCCCGTTGCTATGTTTCTGGGCTCATTGACTGCGTAACCATGGGAAAATGAAAGACAAAGCCTTGCGTCTTCTGGCGGGAGTTGTCACGGGAAACTCGGGGTTCAGGTCAATGATTAGCAGATTTTAAATCAACTTTGTAAACTGGAAATAGGGTTTAGGAACTTGTGAAGCATGCTGCATTTTTATTTATTATTTATTTATTATTTTCATTGAATGTTGCGTGCAATTTTGGTACATCCGTGCACACTTTGTGTACATAAAGAGAGATTTTAATAATCTTTAATCTCTCTGGTATCCCTGCAACATGACATAACATCAAAATTAAAAACTAAGAGAAAACATTTTCGTAGCACTGGTACTAAGTATGAAAACAGAACTTCCAGAAGGAGAATTAGAAAAGATTACGTTCTGTTACATCTCTCAACTGTACATGAAGATGTGAAACCTTTTTGCCAGGGTATTAAAACTAAAACAGCGGTTCTTTGATGTTGGCCGCTGATGCTGCTATGAAAGACTTCAAAACCTTCGCGTAAATTGAGTTTGTTGTGTGTACAAGCACCTGCCAGATTTAATATTGAATGGATGATCCAAAATGGATTTTTGATCCCAGTAAAATGAGGAAAGATGTCTGAAACAACAGGAAAAGGGAGGGGGAAAATCTATAGCCCGCCAAAGCTGAGATTTCTCCTCCCAGGTGAAAAATGTATCTCTTCTCGTCCTTCTGTGATGCATCCTTTTGATGGGCGGGTTTCCATGTAAAGAAAAACCTATAGGTCTGACCTTCTTACTATTTTGCCTGTGGCTATTCACAGATTGCATGTTGTGTGTGTGTGTGTGTGTGTATGTTTCTGTGTCTCATCCTCAGGGGGTGATCCGAATCAAACCGGCATAAATATTTCAGTGCGTTTTTCCTGCTCTTCTGGACCTCTTGTTAATGCACTTGCTGTGTTTGACAAGAAAAATTCTGTCTGTTTACATTAGTGGGTAAATTGTACCCTCAAAAATACAATATTATTATCAGTGTAATGGTTATATAACATATATTCATTGTATTGAATTAAGTCAAACCCAATCTACAAAACATAATATACATAAAATCTCATATTTTGATTTTCTTGATTAGTTAATGAAAATACGGTATCCCAAAAAATATTATAAGCATTATTTAAGCACCTAGTAAGAACTGGTCGCAAATTCGGCTGCGTTTATATAAATGTCTGTTTTAGTGCGAGGCAGAGGTAAGATTTTAACCAAATAAAATAAAATATAGAAAGTCTTTAGAGATGTATCTGGACATCTGGTAGCCATCTCAGAGTAACTGGAGCTATGCCAAGGGTACTCAAAAATGAAAATGACTTCATTATGAAGGTGTAATTAGAGTGAATACTGTATAATTCTGAGTCTGCATGGCTAAGTTTAACCATCCCTTAATGTAGCAGCAGTTTGGATTCCTCAAAATTCCAAAAGTCAGGGGTCACTCACAAGAAAAAAGAAAACACCTCAAACTGTAAATCCAAATACTTTAAACAATAAAAATAAATGTATCCTGTGGTTCAGTGTAATGAGAAAAGTCTGAACCATTTCCAGTGTTTATTTATATAAACAATACATATTATTGGACATTAATTAAATGGCCACTTAGCATAAATGAAACAGTACTCAAAAACTCTCTCCAGTGTGTCAAAATGGACAGTCCATTAGACAAATAGTATGAAATGACTGAAGAGCAGCATGTGTTGATGAGAGGCCTGACGAAGAGCCATATCATCTCTGTCGGAAGCTTGACAAACACATTACGGGTATAAACTCTTGGACTCAATCCATTTTGTCAATTCTGCTGTTGAAACAGTTCACACAAACAAACGCTCAGAGTAAAGAGAGGGTCATGCAGGTGTCAGTTAAACTAGCTACCAGAAACTGGATAGTCAAAATCTCTAATTTTGGACAACTGTATTGGATTAAAAAGAGCAGGGATGCAGTGTTTGATCCGACAATAATCAGTCACAATGGAAACACTGCTATGGTTATCTGCACACCAAAATCGTGTTCTGGTAAGACTTCAGATTATCTTCTACATTTATTTGTACATATTACATAAATATTTTTGGAAATACTAAAACAAATACACCATGGCTGCATGTGGAAAAACCAACCTGGTTAAAAAACATAAAAATACGTACCTCTGTGCACTTTTTTGTACCTTACTGCAAGTTTGGCTGCAGTTTCAAAGAGAAATGTCCACTGATTCTAAAACATAGGTTCAGTACGGTTATTGGTACATATTGCTGTTTTTTTATTATGTTTCTTCAGGTATGTATTGCAACGGTTCAGAACTCAAATATATGGGGACTTTCGCTAAAATAAATCTTTATTAAAGGTGCCATAGAATGGAAAACTGAATTTACCTTGGCATGGTTGAATAATAACAGTTCAGTACATGGACAT
>JAUMHQ010000105.1:1274984-1290634 GCA_032361165.1 Enteromius paludinosus | reverse complement strand
GGCCTGTCCACAAGTTACCCTGTGTTTCTAGAAAACATTCGGAAGAATCACGCGTGATCATTTCCCGACTATTTCAAGTTGTTGAGCAGGCTTTTCTTATTGCACTCATTAAAAACACCTCTCGACGGCTTGATTTGTGATCGCCTGTTACAATAATAGAATCTATTAGCCTCGAGTAATAGCGCCACCGTGTGGAGAAAGTGTGGTGGCGCAATGGATCTGCTACTGTTCCATGAGCTAGTAACGCATTTGTATTGTTTTTATTACCAGAGTAGCAAAACACCTGCCTTAATTAAAAACAGCTATTAACCTTCTTCTTGCAGGTTTTGTTTTTATTAATTTGATAGTGTTAATAATTTTGCGATTTTTTTTTTATGCGATGTTTTGAAGTCGTCTTTTTATCTCAACCAGAGAACTGCCGCTCATTGCTGCCACACGAGCGCGCAGTGCCGTGGTGCGCGCGCACCTGACACCTGTCACACTGTGACGAGTTTGTGGCTCCTCTGATGCAGTAGAGCAGAGCGGATCTTCTCGAACGCGGGGAAACACACTCATACATCACCGAAGCTGGATCAAGCCGTCAGAAACCCTCCAAACTTCCACTGGGCCGGGCCAGCAGGCCAGCAACCCCCGATCTGGACCGATGTGCTGGCCGAGATGTCTCGACACATTTATATTAGGAATAAGATCGGCGAGGGAATCCAAGCGCCTATATTTCAGGTGACTATTTTAAGATTGCAGGAAAGGCATTGTTTTTACTTTATTAATTTTGTTGGATAACTTTAACTAAAAACAGATCGCTATTATGATCATTACTAGCCTGTATGAATATAATCGTTTTAGATTATTCCCGTCATTCTCAGTAAAACTGTTTTGAATGATAAAGTACGTTATACTTCAAAGAGCACTTTGTTTTCAATGGGTTCTGCAATTTTGCTGTTTGTAGGGGTGTCAAGGGCACTTGAGTGACTTAAAACGCAGATACTTGTGCAACTGTGAATTTGATCAAATCACGTGAAATGACTGACGCAAAATGACTAGTTTGTCAGCATTATTATTTGAGTGTATAGAGATTTATTTTATTTTGACACCAACAATGAAGCAAGCTCACCTGCCTACATGAAGAACAACCCTAATGCGGTGAAATGAGCACACTGACCCACTTTTTGGTGACCCTATTTAACAAACTTTAAAAAGAACAAGCTCTCTGTCTATCCTCAACACTACTCTACAGCTCTAGAGACCCCTAGAAATAGAAACAAATCAGACCTGGCTAATTAATGTGTCCCTGTAGTGACTATTTTTTGTCAATCCACCCCCATCTCTCTTTATATCATCCTATCTTATTCTTCTTCTTTTTCGTGCTCTTTCAAACTTCCTGTTGTTTGCACAGCAGTATTCTTTTTCTTCCCAGGGGTAAAGAAGGGTTAACATCTTTATGTATCCTCAAGCTGAATGACCGCTCTATACTTTTTCTACTTCTACTGTATCAGTCCATTAATAAATTGCACAGATAATTAAAATTGATGCAAGTGGCTCTCATTACCGAATACCTAATGCACAGCACAGTTTTATTTGCTGGCACCCTCCCTCCCATTACCTACATTTAGATAACTTCCATGTTTCTACACAATGTACAGTCTAGTCTAGATTTTACTAATTGGTTTCTGTGTAACATTCAGTCAGTTTTACTGTCTGAAATGATTATTTGTGTATTTTAAACGTGTTATAACCCTGACATGATCTCAAATTAAGTAATACTTGGATAATAAATTCAATACGGATCCTACTGCTGATTCTGATCTATTAATATCAAACATCAAAATATGCTTCCATGAACACTAATGCTAATTTATATTTTCAAAAGTAAAGGGTTGAGAGAAATGGTCCACCATGTCGGAAGCAATTCATTCATGATTTTATCATTGCTCCCTCTACAGGTGAACAGGGGAACATATTCAAGGCGTAGTCGACTAAAGAGGTCTGACGGCAGCACCACCTCCACCAGTTTTATCCTGAGACAGGTAAAGAAATGGCCCAAGGAAGTGATCAAGCCAATATGGACAAATTAAAAATTGATTCATCACTTTTCTGACACAATTAAATTATTGCTCTTAAACATTAGGGCTGGTAATGTCGCATTTTATGTTGTTATTTTATTGGTAGCTTTGTTCAGATATGGTGTGATGACTAATAGATCCTTTTTGTAAAATGTTTGCATCATTTCTAACTGTTGTCTGTTGTTAACCTCTTAGTATATATATACATATATTACATATCTTAACCTTTATATATATGTACATACATATATATATATATATATATACTTATGTGTGTGTGTGTGTGTGTGTGTGTAATTTAGTGCATATATTTGTTTATATATTTATACTATTTACAAAAAACATTTATTCATGTCTAGTTAAAAATTGGTAAGATTTGAAATAATATAGTGAGAACACAGCCCATTCAAAGTGTCAGAATAATTTTTGGTCCCAAATTTTAATTAATTTTACTGGTAGTCCACTGTATGATGAATTTATGGCTTGACTAATACATATATATAGTATACACATATGTGTGTGTGTGTGTGTGTCACGAGTTGACGCTTTCAGCAGCACGGAAACACAGGAGGCAGGAATACTCGTGGACGAACTTGATCCACAAACGCACATGCAACCTCATCGACTGACAGAGATACAAGACATGGGGCGTATTATTTATACAATGACTAATGAAGACTAAACACATTACACCTGGACAACACGGCTGGCAGAGGATGAAACACTAATGGCAGGGGCATGGCTGAAATGAACAAGCACATGGGAGAATGACAAGAAAACAAAAAAGGAGTATGTGGACAGAATGAAAACATAAACACAGGCACATGGACGCATGACACGCCAACGGAGTGACAGAGCCCCCCCTACAGGAGGTACACCCTAATCAAAGTTATAGACGGGCTCTGAAGGCTTTGGCCATGGGAAATGCCCACTTGGGCGGAACAGACAGCGGAGATGCCCTCCAGGGTGGAGCAGACGGTGGAGACGTCTTCCAAGGCGGAGCAGACGGCGAGGATGACCACCTGGGCGGAACAGACAGCGGAGACGCCCTCCAGGATGGTGCAGGTGCCCACCTGGGTGGACCAGACAGCGGTGATGCCCTCCAGGATGGAGCAGACAACGGGGAAGCCCACCTGGGCAGACCAAACAACGGAGATGCCTTCCAAGGCAGATCAGATGCAGGAGATGCCCACTTGAGCAGACCAGACAGCAGAGATGGCCTCCTGGGCCCACCAGACAGCGAGGATGCCCTCCTGGGCCAACCAGACCATGAGAAGGCCCTCCTGGGCCGACCCAGCAGGGGAGAGACCCTCCAGGGTGAGACAGGAAACCGGACTGAACAAAGGAACACAAACAGGTTAGTGTTGGCCTCAATGGCCGAGTTCTCATCTGCCACCCTCTCGGGTCGAGTGATCCCAACCACCGGGGCAGATCCGTGAGACAGTTCAGTTGCTTTGGTGCCTGGTTCAGGGCAGAGTGAAAGCTCCATGACCTCCAAGGCCGGTTCTGGGCAGGTTAAAAGTTCAATGGCCTCCGTGGCAGGCTCAGAGAAGGACAGACGTTCATAGGCCTCTATAGGTTGAGAAGCCACAAGCGCAGCCTCTGGAGACTCTGAGCCGCTGACAGCTTTAGGCAGATTGGGCCACAGGGAATCAAAGTCACAGATGGGTTCTGGTGACCCAGGCACCTTCACCCCTCCCCAAAACATTATTGGGGAGGTCTCCCTCCGGTACCAGGCCTGGGTCAACAATTGGTTTAGGAGACGGATGGTCCGGAAACCATTTAGGATTGAATTTGGGACTGGGACCTGACTGATGCGGGCTAGGAACCGCAGGAATCTCTGACAGCATTTCAAGCCGTGAAACCGGAACCAACACTATTGAACACGGCTCCTCAGACCGTGATACCAGGCTGAGACCCATCATTTGCTGACTGGGAACCGCGAGGACTTTGAATGGCTTTCCTGGCTGTGAAACTGGAACTGGCAATATTGAACACGGCTCCTCGCTGCTGGATAACGAGATGGGAACTGGGCAGCTGGGGATATTTTTTAGACTTCCTTGATTTTGCGGACATCTGGTATACAGCTGAACTTGGCGCATAGGGCCGCAAATACAAACCGTAGTCCACGAAGATGTACGCGTTCGAAGTAATGAACGCCACCCTCTCTGTGGTCAGTCGATCTGTCACGAGCTGACGCTGTGGTCTGTCTCGTCGCGGTTCATTGTACTGTCAATAGTCTGTTTTGGAGTTTCCTGTGTTCTAGTTCTTTGTCTGTGTTATTCTTGAATATATCGTTACCGACCTTCGCCTGCCTCGGACTACCGTCTTTGTTTTGCCCCCTGGACTCTGTTTAGCCCTCGCACAACCCACGCAACGGACTTCGATTACTCTTCAGCCTCGCCTCTGACATGAATGTTTGCCGGTATTGACCCTGCCTGTCTGTTTACCCTCTGTGTGTTCGTAATAAAAGCCTTGCATTTAAATCCGAATGCCTCCTCGCCTCCTAACCTGTGACAGTGTGTGTGTGTATTAATGCTGTGAAATGATTAATAATAATTAATAATCACAATTAATTGCATCCAAAATAAAAGTGGTTGTGTACATAATATATATATATATATATATATATATATATAAACACATGCATGTATACATTTAAGAAAACATTTGATGTTTATATATTAAATATATATTGATAGATAATATAAACATACTGTATGACTGTATATACATGTAAATATTTTCCAAATATATATTGAATATGTGTGTACTTATATATACATAATAAACAAAAACAGTACACACACATATATTATGTAAACAAAAACTTTGTTTTGAATGCGGTAAATCATTTGACAGCACTTAAAAATATATACTCTTGTTTAGATATTTATATATTGGAAAAAAATAAAATCATTTATTCATGTTATGTTATAATTTGGCTAAATTATTCAAATATATTTGTTTGTAAATAAATTTTTTTTTTATGTGAAAATAAAACAAACAAAGCATTTAATCAGCGAAGAAAATAGCACCTCAGCAAATAAAGGGGAACATACTTGAGAAAAATCTGACTGTACATTCAAATTATATGACAGACGGAAAGAAAGAATGAAAGAGGCAGAGGGAGGCTCTCTCTCTCTCATCAGCGCTCACAGTCAAGGAGAACACACGTCAGCAGTAGCTCTGACTGGGAGGCTGCTTGGCCAATCAGCACGCAGCTGGTCAACTGTGTCATCAGCCTGAGATTGAGGAAGGGCTCTCTCTCTCTCTTTCTCTCTAACCCTCTCTCTCTCTGATGCGGGGAGCAGCGCCGTGCCGTGTGTGTATGTGAGCGTGTTGCTGAGAGATGATGAAACGTCCGCGTCAGTGAGCCGTTGGGAAGCTTCTCCCTGCCTGAGGATGTGAGAGAATTGGAGGCTGAACGAGGGATCCACTCCATCCTGCAGGCCGAGCCGTCTGCACAGGCCTGCTTTCCCTCTTTCTCTCTCTCTCCATCCTCTCTTTCTCGTGAGGCTTCTCTCACCCTTTTTTCCCTCCTTGTTCTTCCTCTGTGGAGCAGGGGGATCGTCATCCCCCCATCGATTCTTTTTTGTGGTGGTGGCTCCCTCCTTCTCTTCCTCCTCCTCCTCCTCCTCCTCCCCCTCTCTCTCCATCTCCACCACCACCTCCTCCTCTCTTTTTTTTTCTCTATTCTTCAAGAGGACCTCTTTGGAATAGCAAACCTCCATGTATGACAATTTGTACCTGCATGGATTTGAAGACTCGGAGGCGGTGAGTTATTTTTCTCGCGATCGGAATTGGCTATGGCTATATATAGTGTTTTCCCACTGGCTATATGTGTGTGTGCGTGAGCGCGTTCGTGTGTGTGTGCTGAACACTGGCTCAGCTGTGCTGCACATACAGGGCCTGCGAGACTCAGTGTACCATGATTTTCTAAGATGCAGCCCACCGATCTCCGTGGGTGTACTTTTGGGAGATGCTCATCAGAGGCTTGTGTGTGTATGTTTCTCAGTATGTGTTGTTAACAGCACACATTCCCATTGAACATTCACTCCTATTCCATGCGGTGCGTTTAAAGAATGCTACTGTAGGAGAAAAAAAGCACGTCTCTCATTCATTTTTCAGCTGGAGTTTTTTTTTTTTTTTTTGGTTTTTTTTTTTTTTTCAGGATTATAATACGTGGCTTTCTGTTTTTTTGTAGGACCTACGTGATCTCTTTAAGGTTGAATTTGTTTAGGGTATCATGTAGGTAAAATTGTAAAGCTTCATTTACTGTGTGGCGGTTAAAGGGGCAGATCCGTTTCTTGCTGATGTGTAGAATGTAATGAGTCACATGGCTTAGGTGCCCCAGTTGAATGCCTCAAAATGAAATAGAGCCAGAAGTCTGGAAAATCTATCAGGGATTGTGTGTGTATAAGTTAGAGGCCCTTAGAACCCACTGTAATTCTCATCAGATGTGTTTATTTCGATGTTCTGTATGTATAGAGCCCATACACATCATAATTCATAATCAGGTTCCTGTGCTTTTAAGGGTGAACACATGGTATTTCATGTAGTTTGTATATTTAAATCTGTATTAAAATACAGCTTTTTGAGCAGAGCACATAAAATCATTTAAAATATGAATCAATAAGCATAATATTTAAGAAGCTTGTAGAAATGTTATGAATAAATGTACATTAGATGTAGAAGTTGCTGGTCTATTAAAAATAACTAATAAATTATTTACAAAGAAATAGTAAGTAACAATAGAGTCAAATGTGACATTTTGAAGCAGAAAGACTGAAATAGTATTTATTATAAAGCATACTCCAGTAATTCACTTTAGGGTGGGTAGTGCATGATATTTTCTACAAAACCTGCTTCTAAGTCTATAAGAATTTGTATTTATTTACTAATAAAATACAGATGCATTTGAAACGTGTTCATTGCAAATCCACTGACATTGTGGATGTAAAGCTTCTAAAAGCTTACTTTAGTTAATGGGAAAATATCTGTTGGACTTAATTTTGTCTTTATGATGACATTATATATGAATCTTTTAAGTCCCTCCAAAGTCACTCTTCAGCAAAAAGACTTATCTCGTCGAAATCAAGGATGAAAGCCATTCATTTGAATTTTCCTTTTTTTGCTCACAATCATCACTTCTGCGGTGAAAGATAAGCAAACTTGTGCATTTTTTTTGCTTCCCGAGTCAGGCGTTTTGTGATTGGACTCACCGGCCTCAATTGGGTCCCTGCTGAAGTAAGCTTGTGCGGAGCGGATGCCTTCAGGGAAAAAGTGTTTCGCCATAGGCAGCGTGCTGAAATTTTTTAGCCGACTGCGAGGCTTTTTCGCTCTCTCTCTCTGCCTCGCTCTCTAATGCGATATTGACCCAATCATTCTTTTCACTGACTTGAGCTAATGTTGTTTCCAAATTGGATTAACAGAATACAGCTTCCTAGCTTCACTTCACTTTGAGCAGATCTCTCATTAATTAGAGGACGATGCACTTGCTGGTTGGATCTTCTTTATCATCTTAAAAGGCGACAGTGCGAATACCTTAAGGTATATGTTTTTATTGAGCTGATAGGGATCAGGTGCTTCTCTCTTGAACGTGATGGAAACGTCTGAGGACTTTTTGGAGATTTCTGGAGAAAATGTTCAGATTGTGTATTGTGAAGTTTTTCATGGTCCTAAGAAACAAGCAGTGAAGGTATGTACCCTTAAAGGAAACTATCTAGATAGTTGATAGATAGAGTGCGTTGAGTTTTTCTGTTAAAAAGTATTTGTACTGTAAATTAAGTCTTTTTACCATTTGGAGTAGTTAATGCTTATAACTGATGGATGATATTATAATAATAATAATAATAATAATAGTAATAATAACAAGGAGACACATTATTGAAATTAATAAATGGTAATGAAAGCTCATGATTTCACATATTTATAGTTTTTGTTTTTAAGATCATTGGTTTCTATTCTATCTAGCTGAAGATGGATTTTAAGATATGGAAGTTTCATAGGATCTAATTCTATTTTAGGATTCAGTATTTTTATATTTGTCTCAGACAAATGCCTTAAGGACAGAATCCGAAACATGGTGAGCTGTCTCACAGTCCAAATCATTTTGATATGTTGGGTACACTGTAAAACTTTTAAAACAATTATTTCTGCATATGAAAATATGTGATGACTGGTGTTCATCCATCTAAATCTCATATTCATGTTATACACAATAACAAAGTTTAATTACATATGAAACACTTTTAAATATTTCCTAGATTATAACCTGGTAAATGCGTTGTTTCTGAAGACTGCAATGTAGACTGTGAACAAAAGGAGCTTACCTGAAGTCACCTTCAGCTCACAGGTGTATTTTCTGTTTGCTTAAGAAGCATGTATCTCTATGGCTGACAGCTCTAGTAATAGAGGTACAGGTGGTTTTTTTGCTGACCTGTGTTTGCAGCGGTCTGAATAGGAAAACATGAGAATCACAGACGTAATGAAAATCCAGCAGACCACTCCAATGTGAATAATGACCAAGGAAGATGGTCCAAGTGCATTGTAAAAAAAAAGAAAAAAAGAATTAGGGAAATGTACTGTTTAAAAAACAGGCAGCAGCTGTGATTGCCAGAACTTTACAGTGAAAAATATGGTAGCATTTTTACAGAATGACCTTAAATGTCTCTATTTAAAATACTAAAATCCAATTTAAACTTTATAAATTGATGAATAATGAGGAAACGAGTAGTATACAGAAGGTGCATGGTGTTAAAAAAACACGAAACACCGTCATTTTAATAAACATGACACTAAAATAATGCAGTGAACATTCATTTAACAGCATATGATGCAGCATTAAACCCCTAATGTGAGTTATTGATAAGAAAAAAAACATATTCTTATTTTTTCACCATATTGGCAATGAAACTTTCCATTACCCAGTGAACAGGTTTTTACTGTAGCATATTTACAGTTTTTTACCATTAAAATCTTTTTTTATACATGAATGTGGTCAAAATGTATATTTGGAGAGAGTTTCAGGTAAATCTCTCTCTTCTATGTCATTCTCATTTTTGGAACCTGGCTCTTATTTTGCACTTTTGTACCATTGTGACAGTGTACTCCAAGGTTGTGCAATGTTTCTTAAAACCAAAACAATCATTATTCAATTTTGCATGAGAATATTTGTACCCCTAATTCTGACATGTGAGATTAAACCGTTTTTGTTACTCCTTCTATATGTAAATTTTCCTCAGTTATGATTCAGTCCGCCATTCATCAGGGCATGCCAAGTACTTGAATACTGAATAAATATTGACACGCCAGAGGTCATATGTTTATGTGCTGAAATTTCAAAGCAAACCATTTTTGTGGAATTAGTAACTCTCTGATTGATCCGAGCAAGAAAAACACCTTTTTTAAAGACATGACCAGACTGCATGCATGCAAGTAATGTAGTATGTGCTATCTGTTCGCAGGGCTCAGCTGATTCCTACACTAGCAGGCCGTCTGATTCAGATGTGTCGTTGGAGGAGGAGAGGCCGGAGGGGGGTAGTCAGGGCCGGCAGGAGCGAGAACAACAGGCTGCACTGCAGCTGGAGAGGGCAAAGGTCAGAGCAGACACAAATCACATCTTGTTTGATATTATTTTAGTGTTTTTCGAAATCTCATTATTTCACTGTACTTTTAAGATGCACATGAGCAGAGTGTATACATGCATCGTACTATTTACAACAGTTACTTTTCCTTTTTTAATTATTAAACCATAAATGAAACATTCCGGTAACACTTTAATTAAAGCCTTTATGTATAATGCATACTAAAAGTAGTTTTAATGCTTTAATTATGCCTTGTAATGCACCTTATAATGCATTGTACAATCTCATGAATAACTGTAACCACAGTTAATACATTATAACACTTATCAGGTCATTGTTACACTATGTATTTTATATTCAGATACAATTATTTACAAGATATGCAAAAATGTGGAAAATTTCCAGTAAATTTCAGACATATTCCCAAAATTGTTTACATTTTCCAGATTTTCTCAAATAATCCAGGGATTTTTGGAAAGTTTCCGGAAATTTATTAGAAATGTTCCACCCCTTTGCAACCCTAATTATTAATGATTATAATGGATTACATCTTTTAATAACCCTTTATAAAACATTATAAATAAAGGCTTTAAGTGCTACCAAATTTCCAGTATAACAGGTTGGACACAACAGTGTGAACAGTGGACATTATGATTACACTTATGAGTAAAATGTATAATATTAGTATAACTTAATCTTAAATTCAGATGTCTTCCCTATTTATTTTATTTCTTCTCCACTGAGTCAATGAGATGGACTAGAAGAACCAGGTGTAGAAATGGCTTTTATATATATGTATAATTTGTAACTATTTTATTAAAAACCATTAACTTCCAGGCCAAAGCGGTGGCCTTTGCCGTGAAAACAAATGTCAGTTACTGTGGTGCGCTGGATGAAGATGTGCCTGTGCCAGGAACTGCCATCTCATTTGATGCGAAAGACTTCCTGCACATCAAAGAGGTACTGTGGCCTGCTGGCACATTAGTGAACGGGTCACTGCTGATTTAGATTCACTGATGACTTCGATTACAGAAAAATGCAAATAGGGGATAAAGTTTTTCCCAGCTTTTATTTCTTTTGTGCTTTTCTGTGCTTCATATGCAGAAGTTTAATAATGACTGGTGGATCGGGAGGCTGGTAAAAGAAGGCTGTGAGATTGGTTTTATCCCCAGTCCCCTGAAGCTGGAGAATATCAGAGCACAGCTGGAACAAAAGAAAAGCCGTGTACAAGGGTAAGCAGACAGAGAACATACTTACCTGGCTGAATGGAGCATTTGATTTTCCATAACCTCTTAGTCCTATTCTGTCTTTTTATCAACCTGGCAATGAAATCTTTAATAGTTTTCCAAAAATTTCTAGGCTCATTTTTATGTGTTATACAATAAAAACTTGGTTTTTCCATGTGTAGAAAACCAAATGCTCTATAGTTGCTATTCTATAGACACAACATATTACTATACAACTATACTATAGCTTGTTGATGATATTAAGTCTTATTATAGGATGCAATAGAAATTTTGAAAATGCTTTGGAAAGATTCTTAAAATATTCCATTCCACAATGAAATAAGAGTGGTGGGAAGAAAATTGACTTTTGACTCAGTAAGTCTGTGAGCATGGCATTGCTTGACGTTAGAGGAAGTCCCAGATTAAGCCCAGAAGGTATGGTGGGTTTGCTTTTCAGTTCTGAATTTTCACCCTTTGTTTTGTTTTTTTCTCTCTCTCCAGTTGCCTGAAACTTTATGTAATCAGTACTGTTATCTTGGCCAGAAACATTATGACTTGAATTTGACCCTGGATTGTACATTTATCACAATTCACTGTACTTTCACTGCTGCTCATAATCATCATGTCTTAGCTACAGAAATGCAGAACCAAAGCCAGTCTTTTGAGTATCAACATAAAGTCCAGTCTACAGTGCAATTTATTCTGGCCAAGAACCATCCACTTATACTTACTGTCTGAAAAAGTAAAGCATCCATGTGTTTTTGTTTTGTTTTCATTTCGTTTCGTTTTATGTGACATTTAAAGGCCAAAAAAAAAATGTGTATTTTTATAATTATTTTTGTAATTAAATATTGGTGCTACAGTCAGCAAGCAGTTGTAGAACTGTAACTAAATAAACACATGAAGAAATTATAATAAATATACAGTAGATTGTTTTTATTGGACATAAAATAAAATTACAAATACAGACTGTGCACAAGGATATGTTTTTAAAGTGTCTCAGCTGAATGTCTTTCAAAGATTCAGTGCTATGAACTTCGAAAACTTTGTTCATCGTAGCAGTCTGGTACTACACTATATATATAACAAATTTTGTTTTTTCCAAGTAGACTTATATTTGCAACTACTAGAAAAAAACAATTAGATTTGAGCTTACAATTTTGCAGAGCTCTTGTCATTTTAGAAATGTTTATCAAGTGGTCTATGGGTCTGAGGTTGAGACTACCAGATGAGAGACTCAGTATCAATTTCTAAGACAATTTACTTGAAACTTGAAATGATCCAAAAATACCGAATTTTGAGATTGTTTGACATTTGATTTGTTTAAAACTGGGTAAGTTAGGTGACACCAGCTCGCAGTTTGAAATCGGATGACTGACCCTCAAACCCAGGTGACTATCGATAACAATTCTACATGCAGCATCAATTTATGGACATTGAAATAGAATCAGTGTGGGTCAGACCAGGTGTTGTGCAATTAGCTATTATAGTATTAAACGTAGAGATTTAGAGAGTAGTCTGCTTGTGTGTGTGTGTGTGTGTGTGTGTGGACACAATGACTAAAAATGTTCTATCTTTGTCTCTGTTTGTCTGCTCATTTCTTTAGTAAGTCCAGTGGAAGCTCCTCCTCCAGTTTGGGGGATGTGATGTCATCAGGTGAGCCAATGAGCTGTTGGGGGTGGGGCTTTATGAGATGGGGGTGGGGTTACCGGAGTCTCCCCGAAAAAACGGAATCGTAGGCAATTCATCAGTGGATGATTTTACTTCAACACTGTCCTGCGTAAGGCTAAAGATCAAACGAGCAGCTTGTTGTGAGCATGGGGCAATGGACCATGAATGACTTGAGTGGTTTTCTCACATTTGAAGAACTTGATGATACTTAATTCTGACTTCCCTTCTTTTTCCTCTTTTTTCAGGCAAGCAGAAACAGAAAGTGGTAAGTGTGGATGGAAGAATCGTCACCTAACCTTCCTGTCCTGTCACTGAAGAGATATATTTCTGCCACCACTGTTCCAAACACAAATTTGTCTCTACACTCATTCTTCCAAAAGACACTGATTGTGACGTACTTTGACTATGCTGTTCTTTGTTATTCACCTATGATCTCATCTGCAGACTGAACATGTGGCTCCCTATGATGTTGTGCCTTCCATGAGGCCTGTGGTGCTGGTTGGTCCTTCGCTGAAAGGATATGAGGTGGGTTGTCACAAATGTTGTGGAGGCGTATCGTCGTCAAAAAAGATGCTTTTGTCAAGAACAATCTGGAGAGTTTTTACAGGTGAATCAGCGAGTTCATCATAAAATAACATGGAACAGAAAATTCCTCTTTCAAGGCCGCAGAGCTGGCACTCTTTGTTTATGACTGGCTGCGTGTCTGTGTGTGCGCATTTTGGGTTATTGATACCAGCAAAATATAATATCTATTCCAGTCTCTTCACACAGAGAAAACAAAAACATACTCCCCCTCTCCGCCGTTCCGTTACCATGGCAACAACCTTCCGGGGTCCAAGAGTACGTACGTCAGTGCTAGAAAGTAGAGCACGGTTTGAAATTAGAAAGAGACAGAAAAGAGAGAGAAGAACAGTGATGGAGGGAAGGGATCGGTAAGAGGAAAAAAATGAAGGCATGTGAGAGACAAAGACGAGGAGAGACAGTGAAGCAGAGGAAGTAAATAAAGACAGCAAGCTCCTTGGCAATTTATAGGGCGTAACTATATATTTGTTTTATTTCTTCATTTATTTTTCCAGCTGCTTGGTATATAAATTACAGTGGGGCTTAGTAAGTTTATGAGTTGATGAGGTAGGAGTTTTGTCTTTAAAATTAAATGGAATCTTTAGCTCTGTTCCAAAAACTGCCTCACTCCTTACAAGTGCAATAAATGACCAGTATGGAACAATATATGGGACCAATTTGGAATGTAATTAATAGAGTCGACAGTTGGCTTCTAAAAGTAAATCCCATTCATTTTCTCAATAGGGAACAATAACTCATAAACCTTTAACTGACTTAATGTGAGCTGTGATGTTGGTAATCAATGGTATATGCTTTTGTTCGAGCCATCAGCCCACATTTTTTCTACTGACAAAAGAATTCCTGGTGATATATATAAAATATACTGTATATAATATTCCATCCCCATATATATGAATATATATATATACTACTGTTCAGACATCTGGTATCAGTAAGAATATCACTTTTCTACCAATTTAACACACCCTTGTTGAATAAAAAATTTACATTTCTTTAAAAAAAAAAGAAAGAATAAAAAGTTACTGACCAGTTACTGATTGTTTCAAATTAAGGTTTGTAATGTTGTATTTCTCCTTATAGCAGCTTGGTTTGGCTCATAGCTTATGACTCTTAAACAAAGGCACTTTTTAAATACGTAAGGAAAATTAGTTTCGGAAACCAAGGCTGCTGAAAAATAAGCAGGCACTATTGCAATTTATTTCTGTGGAGTTTGGCATTAATGTTGCTAAGGTACATCACAAATACCCTTATAAGCATAAAGATAACTATTGTTTTAGAATATATCAAATATCATCAATTTATCACACAAAGTGCCATAAATACACTATTAAGCACATTTCTAAATCACATTCAAATACACTTTGTATCTTTTGTACAGGTCACTGATATGATGCAGAAAGCTCTTTTTGACTTCTTGAAACACCGGTTTGATGGCAGGTATGTAACAAAAAAGTGGTGTATAGATGATTACACTGTTATTTCATCATGTTCCTGCACAAGGCAGAGAAATGTAAAATACAGACTAATTTGTTATAAAGAAGGCAGGGTGGTTTATATGTTATAATGAAAGATTTTCACTGCAGCTAATTCCAGATAATGTATTTATTTTCCTAGGATAACTATCACACGTGTGACAGCTGATATCTCACTGGCAAAGAGATCTGTGCTTAACAATCCCAGCAAGAGAGCCATTATAGAACGCTCAAATACCAGATCCAGCCTTGGTAAGACACTGAGAGAGCCAAAACATTAAAAATGAATATTCCAGGTTAAAGTCTAAATTCAGGTTAAGTTTAAATAAAAAATTAAAAAAAAATTACCATGTTAAGTTGCACAGCTTTTCTCATTGTCTGAATGTAAAGTTTCAAAACACATTTTCCCTGACATTATTTCGGCAAAGCCAAGTATCTGGTATTTTCGATTGTTTTTTGGGGGTTTTTTGTAGCTATGTTGGAGAAAATTTAAGTACGACTACAAATATTGTACCCTTTTTTTTCTAAATTGATTGTTTTTAACCTAGAATATTCCTTCAATCTGAGGCCCTGTTTACACTAGTGTGATTTCGTTTTAAAACGGCATTTTAAACTGAAAACATTCCTTGTCTCAACTGCCGTTTTCTCTTAGTTTCAGAAACAATATGAGTCTATAGCCTACTACACAACTGAAAATGCATGTCACATGACCATTAATGCAAGTACAATCAAAGATATGCATAGGTGGATGCCCTATTATTTAGATGGCAGATGCTTCGACTTGCTTTGAGCAGTCAAGTGGGGAATCTGCTCATATATATCTATGGGTACAGCAATAAGCATGATGTTATTGTTTACTCAGTCGTCAAGGATACACAGAGTGAATGTGGGCAGCCACACCACCTTGTTTTAAAAACCAGCATGTGCTTGTTTTGATGCTGGGATGCTGGTTTAAACTGGTTTATGCTAGTCGTTTGCTGGTTTAAGCTGGCCACATTCACTGTGTATTCTTGACGGCCGTGTAAACAATAACATCATGTTTTCAATGTC
>JAUMHQ010000105.1:1186609-1199430 GCA_032361165.1 Enteromius paludinosus | reverse complement strand
GCAGGCAGTGTGCAAGCTCTAAGCTGTTAACATGGGAGCCGAAATAAAAACGGACACGCCACGCAGCTGAGACGCTTTCGCCACGCATCCAGTGTGTCACCGGCCTTAATGGTCTTTGTTAGCCTGGGCCCGCCCATACTTCCTTACGCTACATCCATTTCACGAGCAAAGTTAGTCTGGGAAAGCTGCCGTTTTAGAGCATTTGCGTTCCCAAAAAAGTGGGAACCAATCAGAAACGAGCACCCCCACAGCACGTTGCATAACGTAATGGTGTAATTTTCATGACAGTTTTTCTTTGAAAATGTAGTAGAAGTAATTAAAGTAAAGACTTTCCTACTGCTTTAATATATATAGCAAGTACATATAGTCAATTAATATTATTCAGTACTTAAATGTATAACTACACTATCACAAGGACACCTTAAAATAAGGTGTGGCCACATTAAATTGTATATTTTAGTTAAGTATGTTTACACTTAGATTTAAGTTCACCGATAACCAAAAATCAGTCCCCAAGAGGTGAATTGGTATTGTTCATCCTTTGTGTGTGCTACATTAACTTATGTATGTGCAGTATAAATTTAGCATTGCAAAACATTACATAAAGCTGTTTTACAGGCATGGTTCATTCTTAGTTCATGCTAAATAATGCATTAATCAATGTTAACTGATTAAGCTGTTAATAAGAATTGCATTAGTCTATGTGCAAGTTAAAAAAAGGAAATAATCCTGAACAGTGGCTTTTTTTATGAATGCATTAACTAACACATTTGTATATGCATATGTTAACATTAACATTTTATTTCTTTATAGTTTTTTGTGACAATTTAAACATTTATACTGCTAGAATAAAGGTTTGCAGATGGTTGTCTGTGTGTTTGTTTGTTGTTTCCTAAACATGTTAGCATGTCCCGGAAGGGAAGAGCTCAGTGCACTATATCGCCTGGCTGCCTCTTCTCCTGCGGCTTGTGGAAAGCTCTGCAAGCGGATGGCTTTGATTTCCTCTTGCTGTAAAGCTAAATAGGGAAATAGTTGTCAGATATACAGAATGACTCCAACAAAGCAAAATGTCTCGCCAAGTGCCTGTCTGTGGTGATCTTTGTCCTACCGAGTGGTAAAAAAGGAAGCTAATGTATTTGTATCTGTGCAGCTCCAAAGGGCTGGATCATGATTTTACATTTGAGTCCCTCACAAACGATTGCAACGTGACAATTGACAATCATCATCCCTGTGTTTATGCCTGTCTGCAGAGATTATTGGTTTCAAGAAGATTAGATTATGGGACAGGATAGGAGATTGTACAGTGTTGAGTGGAATGGGAGGGGTAAAGTGTGGCGGGCAATGAAAAAGATGAATGAAATGAACCATTGATGGATTGAATGAATAAATGGAAAAATTATGATTAAGTAATACACTTACAAAAAGTGGGGTGGTAAACTTTTAAAAGGTACACCCTAAAAGGTGCATATTGATACTTTAGAGGTATATGTTAGTACTCAAAATCTGTGCATTAGTACCTATATGGTACTGACCTAGTGAATTGGTGTACAAGCCACAAAAAATTGGTATTCTGAATATTTAATAATGTTTATGTAATGTTTTTCCATCTGTTAACGCTGCGTGTGTTTGTGTGTACACGTGTACTGGTTTGACTATACTTGTGAGGAACCAAATGTCCTCATTTATGTAGTGAAAGATGAAAACAACCCACTAGTGAGGACATTTTGCTGGTCCTCACTAAATAAAAAAGGCTTATAAATCAGTCAAAACTAGATTTTATGTAGATCTAGTGTCATGCACATGTTTCTATGAAGGGTAGGTTTAGGGATAGGGGTTGGGTTGGGGATTAGAAAATATCATTCACCTGATATAAAATCAATGGAATCTATGTAATGTCCTCACTAAGATAGCAAAACAAACGTGTGTGTGTGAATGAATTGGGGTGGGTGGGGGTGTTGGGTACACGTGTTTCTCCATACACAGCAGCAGATTGTGTTTGTTCTTCACAGAGATCACAGAGGTGACATGTAATCTCTCCTCTGTCTGTTAGCCAAACACAACCCTAAATGACTCTCTCTCATTCTCTGTCTCTCCCCCTGCAGCCACTAGCAGTACTAAACTGGAGGAGCTGCGGTATCTGGATGAACAGAGGAACGCTCCCCAGCGCTCCTCCATGCGTTTACAGTGGCATGGAGCTCACACAGGAGGTCGCAGTCAAGAAACTAAAGGTGCTGACTAACCTCTACAACTTGTCAAAATAAATGCGAACACTACAGTAACTTTAATTAATACATTTACCCAAGGAAACAGCTTCTAACCTCATATATAAATGACAGTTATAAAGAAAAAATAGTGCTTGGCCTTCACTCCGTGTTTTTAATTCAAGGCCTTATGATTCATTCCCATTTCATTTATAATATGTCCTGCATTGATTTGCTTGTGTGAGTTACCCCATGATTTACTCACCCTCACATCATCCTACTGTAGGTGTATGACTTTCTTCTTTCAGATGAATACGCTCAGATGAATATAATAAAAAAAACAATAGTGGTCAAGATTTTAAAGCAAAATCAAGTGCATAACTCTGTTATAAAAAGTAAAAGTAATTAAAAAATTCTCTCTTGTTTGAATCCTGCAGCTCGTCTCACGCCCTATAAACCAGTGGACATCATGCTCAAACCCCTGCTGTTTGAGGTGCCCAGCGTCTCTATGGATGCAGTGTTTGTGGGTCGTGATTGGCTGTTTCAGCGGCTGGAGGAGGTGCTTACGGGGGTAGGAGATGCCGGTGAGGGTAGAGGGGCTGTCATCATAGGTAACGTTGGTTTCGGAAAGACGGCAGTGGTCTCACGGCTTGTGGCTCTCAGCTGTCATGGTGGTCGAATGAGACAGATTGCTTCCAACAGCCCTGAAGCTACACCCCAGAGTAAGATTGCCCTTTAGGAGTAGTTTAACATTTTGTATTTGTTATTGTAAAAGAAGAAATTTACTTTTGAATATGTAAACTTCAACTGAGATGTGTTAGTATTTCAGAAGTTCAGACCTGCTGCAATACCTATATATATATATATATATATATATATATATATAATATTGAATTTATGTACAATGATAGGGGAACTGTTTGTGTTGTAGATCGAGGGGCTGATGCTCATCAATCCAATCAGCTGAACCCCCCCTCACAGAGTCCCCTTCACAGCAACAGCTGCCCCCCGACCCCAGACACACAACGGCACAGAGAGGGCGCAGTCAAACGCCTGGCTAGCAAGGTACACACTTTATGCCCATTCAGGCAGGATTCGTTTTCAATGATGTCTCATATAAACTCTGTGAATATTACAGAGCAATTTTTTTTCTGAGAAACTCAACCTTCAAGAAATCTGATATTGTCCACATCTAGGAATATCTATTTAATAAAAATAATAAATATGAGGTTTGGTGAGCATCAGAGAGTCTATTTCTTTAAACTTTCCTGGGTGTGCTATATGTATTATTTATTTGTTTGGGTAAAAAACAGTTGATAGTCA
Source organism: Enteromius paludinosus (assembly GCA_032361165.1). Classification (NCBI taxonomy): domain Eukaryota; kingdom Metazoa; phylum Chordata; class Actinopteri; order Cypriniformes; family Cyprinidae; genus Enteromius; species Enteromius paludinosus. The sequence continues at coordinate 1,195,906 of JAUMHQ010000105.1, read as the reverse complement.
AGTAATATTAACTGGCATTTCATTCAGTGGAAAATATTAATATGAATATTAAATGAATAAAGAGAATCTTGTCTCTGAAGCAGATTGGAACGGCCACTGTAGTCGTTGTGCAGATTTGATCTGCACTTTAATTAATTGCTTCCCTTAATTATGTGAATAATGTCCTAATTTTATTACATTTATAATTATAGTTTAAATCAATGGGCTTCATGACACACATCCAAAACACATGAACTTTAATGACGCCCACTTCCAAACAATAGACCCTTTTTTGTTTTTTTGATTAGGTGATTTTTAAAATGGTAGCTCTTTAAAATTGTTTACAGCGAAATAAAGAGATTCCACTGAGCAGCTCTCATGTTTATTTATAAATACGCGTGACATTTTATTGCAATGTTTTAGATGTGTCATTCCGTGACAGAGGCAAACTGCATGCCACATGCATATTCAACACTTTGCTCTGTGTGCCAGTACTTGTGTGTGTTTTCCGTTCACATCTGGACCTGAACCCTCTCTTTTGAGTCTTCTAGTCACGTCTTTTTAATCAGCCATCTGTCAGTAGAATGTCGTTTCAGGCCACGATTTCACTCACTTCTGTTCAGAAGCTTGGATTTTCTGGGATTTCAGAACGATTTGGGACTCATGATATTCAAACAAACCTTAAAGGGGTTATATCGTGAGGAATCAGATTTTCCTTGATCTTTTGAGATAAAAGAGCTCCGTATCAATTTCAGTCAGTTCAGCCATCATAAGACAGCACACAAGTCACATGTACCATTTTTATGGTGTTTTTTGTCACCTTGGAGCATCGATCACACCATCCATGGCATTTCCCAAAGCATTGTAAGTAAAAGTAGATCATAAAGACCATTAATTGTGATCTACTTAAGTCTACAACGCTTTAAGAAAACACTGCCCAGAGCTGTCGTCTCAATTTAATTAGCTTTTTAGGGTTCTATAGAATCCAAAGAGATGTAAATAATGACATTTTCAGGTGAACAATCCCTTTTGAATAACCTGTCCGAATCTCCCAATTTCAATGTTTTCCTATCTGTTTTTACCCCCCTCACCCCTGTTTCTTCTGTTGTAGGTGGTGGCCTATCACTATTGTCAGGCTGATAACACATACACTTGCCTGGTCCCAGAGTTTGTGCATAGTGTGTCCGCTTTACTGTGCAGAGCGCCTCGCCTCAATGCTTATCGAGAGCTCTTGCTCAGAGAGACGCACCTGCAGAGCCTGCTCAGCTTACGCTCCTGCGTCCAGGACCCCGCCGCTGCCTTCCGTAAGGGAGTCCTGGAGCCCCTCACACTTCTACGCAAAGGTGAGCCGCATCACATGCTACTGTCATTAATCACACCATCACATAAAAACGAAATATGTTTACTCAGGGGTAATGGGGGGAGAAGAGCGCTCTTGCCTCATTTAATTTGGCCCAGAACGGATGTGAACAGATGGTCCTCAGAAACGGCTTGGATCACAAGGAACGACAGATGAAGGACTTAACAGGAATTTTAGAGAATGAGGCTAGAGCAAATTTCGAGTATGGAAATGAAGACATAGAACTGTCACTCTGAACTCTTGATAGAAAATCAGTGTTCCTGGTTTGTAACATCAGATTAGAGAGATGGTCAAGAAAAGTAGAGAAAACAACCTTTATATTAATATTCTTGGGTAAAATTAACATGACTCTAATTCCTATGTATTTGGAAACATATTTCTGATCATACTTTCCTTTTGCATGATTTTGTATTAGAACTAATTGATTGGGTTTATTCAGCTGTTGCTTTTTTATAGTGTACAGATCATATTCAAGATGTGTCAGTCTCTGTGTTATTTTTAAGATTTTGATTTGGTAGCTTATTGTGGTGAATACTCCATGTGTGAAAATTATAGAAAAACTTGAGAAAACTTTATGGGGATAAAGTCAATGTCACTTGTCAGGTGTTTACCTGAGGTTTCGTGGCTGTTGTCAAAGTAGGCTGCGCTAACTATTAGTTGTAATATAAATTTTTAGCCTAATAGCTAATTTTTTGTTTAAGCTAGGGTAGTAGTTAATGCAGCATTATTTTAATTATGCCCGTAGTTAAAGTAGTCATTTAATTCTGATTAATGGCTTAAATGTATATTAATATTTATATATTCCAGCAATGATTTGAAAAAGAAATGTTACTTTAGTATATGTGGAGATGCTTTCAATAGCTACCGTGACCTTCAGCATCCACGTTCCAGTAAAAAAAAAAAAAGCTTCTCAAAAAGTATGTTATTTTTTATTCCTCTGAATTTGTTTTCCGCTATTTTGGTATTGAATGACCTCGTTTCATGATCCAATCAATCGTTGATAGAGAAAATCGGATCCTACCCTACATTTATTTTTCTTGGTAAAGATCTTATTTCACTTCAAAAAGCACCACACTATGGAAGTAATTACGTTTTGCTACTTCAAAGGAATAATTCACCCCAAAATTAATATGGTGCCATCATTTATTCACCCTCATGCTGTTCCAAACCTGATTTACGTTCTTCTGTGGAATTCAAAAGCAGATGTTAGGTAGAAAGTTTAATTTACTCTATACAATGAAAGTGAATGTGGATAGGTGTTGCTGAGCCCCAAATATGAAATATTTTCCATTTTTATGTGAATTATTTCTTCAACAAATTGGAATTCTGAAGGGTGCAGCTATTTGTCAAATGGCAAGTACTCAAAAACTGTGCGAGTGAGAGTTTCACTACAGACTGCAGGCACTTTTTCCTACTCAACATATGGTGAAAGAAAGCAGCATGCAGGGTTTTATTGTGCTGGGTGTTCTAAAATCACCCTAGTACATGAATTCCGCAGTACACATTGTTCCTGTTAACTTTACAAAAGAAAAACCTGAGCACACCCACGTAATACCCATCTCTTAACAAACTCAGGGCCCGCATTTGACTTTAAGTTGGTCTAACCATGGTGTTTCTGTTGTGTTTTGCAGAGCGGAAGATTCCAGAAGAAGAGTACATCATCCTAGTGGACGGTCTTAATGAGGCAGAGTTCCACAAACCAGACTATGGAGACACCATTGCATCTTTCGTCACCAAAATCATCTCTAAATTTCCTACTTGGCTTAAACTGGTTGTGACCGTCAGGGTCAACCTAGTGGTAAGTATTTTGTTTTTGCATAGGCTGCACCCTTAATTTCACTAGACTGTTTGTTTTTTTAATATAAACTAAGACTGCTGAGGTTTACAATGCTTAGTGTCCTGATGTGCCTTTTGCTATTTGAGCTTTCAGAGTGGTAGCGGTGGTGAGTTTTAGATGCTGGTCAGTGGCTAGTGTTGAAGGGTGGGTGTGTGTAATCCATGTCTGATCAGAGCTGGACTCCGGCCTGCAGGAACCAAGCTTATATAAGAGGGGATAAGGGCTGTGATGCAACAGCGCAGATGCTACGCGTGTCCCTATACACTTTTCACACACGTACACCGTCTCTTTCTCTCTCACTCACTACTTCTCAGAGCAGTGACCTAAAAGTGCCAGACAACCCACACAACCAGGCTGCCGGTGTTTATTCTACAACATTAATCCTGCAGTTGTTTTGATTGGAAAACCTTTGTCGTGATTCGCATACAGATGATGATGAGGATGTGCAGTAAGATAAAAATGAACAGACTTTTGTGGTCCTTGTAGTATTCATTAATTTTCCCTCTTGCAGTCATCAAGGGCAGCCTGTTGTCAGTGGTTACAGCACAAAACTGTAATCTGAAAGGAACTATAATTATTCAAGAAATAAGAGTTCTTTGGGAAAGCTGGTGGTCGTTACTCTTGTGCTGTGGTGCAGAACAGCCAGTGAAGTTTCATCCCTTTAAAATCCCAGCCTTTTTATCCTTTAATTGCATGTCTTTTCATTGCAGTAGGCAGACAGCTGTATTACCAGAATCTGAATTATGCTGCCATTGTCAGAAAATGGTCATTTTTGATGTTTTATAAATTATTGATCAAAGTCATGTGGTGCAACCTACATGACGTCACAGAGAGGACCCCTGCAGACACCTATGACTCTGTGGCAATATCAGATAATTTGACATTGTTATCACATGGGAAGATTAGTTCAGGTTGTTAAATGTCATGTGGTGTGACACTCCAGAAACTTAAATTCACAGTTTGTGATGTTTATATTTCAACGAAACTTATACTACAGATCAGAGGTTATAATTTTAGAGGAATAAAGAATTTCAGTTATTCAAAGGAATAATTAATATTTTCTAAATGTTTTTGAAGAAGCTCACCAAGGCTGTATTATTCCATTAAAAAAAAAAATAATAATAATTGTAATATTGTGAAATATTAATGCAGTTTAGAAATATTTGTTTTATAGTTTAACATTAAATGTATTCCTGTTTGTGCTGATTTAATTTTTTTTGTGGAAACTGCTATAGCAAAAACTGTTTTTAATATTGATATTTAGAACCGTTTCTTAAGCTCCATATTAGTATATTTGGATGATTTCTGAACAATAATGTGACCTTGAAGTAATAAATGACACTTAGAAAACAGTTGATTTAAATTGAAATAATATTTGACAGTATTACTGTTACTGTTATTAATAATAGAATAAGTACAGTATAAAAGTATAAGTACAGTAAGTACAAGTAAGGGCAAGTATTTAAAGGTTTTTAAATTTGCTTAAAGTTAATAAAGGTTTGTCAAAATCATATGAAAACATCAATAAAAATGCAAAGAGTACCTTTTTAAGAACTTGGTTTATGTTATTTCTATAACCCTTTGCATTGCCTCTTTGTTGATTTATCACAGGAAGTCACCAATCTTCTACCCTTTCCCATCATTTCTATGGATGATTTCCATGACAACAAGGATATAACCTCTGACCTCACCTCCTACATCCAGCAGCGTATAGACCACAGCCCTGATATCCTCAGCAACATTGCCATCAATGGCAAAGCCGACCCGGCAAACATCTCTAAACTCAGTGCCCACCTGGTCGCCCGCAGCCAAGGCTCATATCTTTATTTAAAATTAACCCTTGACCTGTTTGAAAGGGGTCACCTGGTCATTAAAAGCTCCAGCTATAAGGTGATACCTGTGTCTCTGTCTGAGCTCTACCTGCTGCAGTGCAACATGAAATTCCCATCGGCCTCAGCATTTGAACGAGTATTACCACTGCTAAACGTGGCTCTGGCATCTTTGCACCCTCTGACGGATGAACAGCTCTTCCGGGCACTAAACGCTGGCTCCATAAGAGGAGAACTGGAGTGGGAGGACTTCCAACAGCGCATGGACGCTGTTTCCTGCTTCCTGATTGGCCGCCGAGACAGGACACGCATGTTCTGTCACCCCTCCTTTAGGGAGTGGCTTGTATGGAGGGCGGATGGCGAGAGCACTGACTTCCTCTGCGACCCAAGGTAAGCAGTGATGACATTTTGTCTGACACAGAGTCGTTCAGTTTGGTGGTGGTGTTGCTTGGTAAGGCCAGAATGAAGTTGCTAAGGTGTTCACAGTAGTTGTAGCTCATGAGTGCCCAGTCATTTTTCTGGAAATCTACCTTCTGTAGAGTTCAATTGCAAGTTCCTGAATGTCTTAAATAGCTTGGCCAACTTTAAAGGCACAGTTCACCCAAAAATGAAAATTTCTGTCATAATTTCCGTAGTATTTTTCCATATTAGACTCCCATTGCCATCAATAGTCATTAGGGACAAGCAACTGTTTGGTAACCCACATTCTTTAACAAAATCACCTTTTCTATTCAGCAGAGGGAAGAAAATAAGGGCTTTCACACTAGGTCATTACTGTTTATTAAGAACTAGCAAATAATTCTTCACAGGCAGTAAATACTTTGAAGTGACATAAACCAGCTGATAGCAATGTCATTTAGAACCTGGGACACATTAAGCAGAAGGTTGGCCTGATGGTGGTTTTTGAGAGCCCATCAGTTTTAAAGGTGGACACCGTTAGTTGTTTTTAGGAGAACTCTGATCAGCTATTCAACCCATCCAACGTGCACACACACAGCAGTGAGAAGTGATCAACCACGCACACCCGGAGCAGTGGGCAGCCATTGCCGATGCTCAAGTGCTCTCACCTCAGTCGTGGTATTGAAGGTGGAGAGAGTGCTGGGAATTCACTCCCCCCACCCACAATCCCTGGCAGACCTTGGACTGCTACCTTTGGGTTACAAGTCCAACTCCCTATCCATTCGGCCACGACTGCCCCTGGTGGATGGAGGACAGATAAATGCCTGAACTTTGGCATCAGCCCACCTTGTTATTATGGATGCTTGTGGAGTTATGTTTAAACTGTGTATTTATAAGGCTTTTTAAAAAATGTCAGGTGTCTCTTTTATATCGTGAGCATTTAACTAATCACTCACATTACCGGTAGCACATTTTAGTCGCTGGTAGTTTCTGTTGTCCTGAGTAAGCGTCTACTTCAGAGTAGTTTTTTATTTACTCAGAAGGCGCAAAACACGCCAAAAAGCTGGTAATTAAAGGAGCTTATAAGGAATATTCCTCCGGTGTGAAAGTCCCTATTCATACAGGTTTGGAACAACTGGAGGGCGAGTAAATGATGATAGAAATTTCATTTTTGTGTGAACTATCCTTTTAATAAGTGAACTGCAATGTGCTAAAACTGTGTGATAAAACTACTCAGAAACCCAAGCAACTGAGTTGCAATGCGTTAAAAGTACTAAAACACTTTAACAGCTTAACAGATGTGTGTTACAACTGCAAGCAAATGTTACAAAACCTTTTACGTGAACTGCATTTTTCTGGTCTGATTTGAGCCTCCCTGCTGATATTCACCCCAGTTTTCACCCAACGTTTTATCCTTTTACCCAGCCATATAAAAACCGGCTAAACACACCTGCGTACATTTAACAGTTTTTTAGGACGTTAATAGCAATGCGCTACAGCTGATCAGAACCAAATACCAAAGCGTGTCAAGTATTTGTACTTCGGGCGGTCATCTATTATGTGGGATTCTTTGGTTTGTTAATTGAGTTCAGAAAGGGAGGAACTAAAATGCATTTGAGTGTGTGTAGCCTTTGAACATGAAATTACTCTTGTGTAGTTCTCTTTCATTTTGGAGACCCTGCAGTTATTTCTCCCCCTAAACTCACACTCATTACTCTGTGTTCTCATTTAGAAAGGCCTCATCACTGTTATAAACTGAAGAGTGACCCACTTAACACAGATCAAACATGGACTCATAAAAATAAAAGTTCATGGACTGTGATTCACTTCATAAGGACAAATAAGCATCTGTAGGGCCGTTTATACCAGGCCTGTAACCATTAGAGACATTGAGGGGGACACATTTTTAAAGTAATACTTTTTTTTACTGCTCTGCATCAGCAGTCAAACAATGGTTAACATCAAAATGACTGAGTTATCAAATCAAAGATGGCAGGCTTCAATGTTCCAATCATACATTCCAGCACGATGCTTTAGTTTTTAACAATGAAACGGTGCAATATGGTATTATGCAAGTGGCTAAACATAATAGAAATTGTGGTCCCACTTTATATAACTGCTTATTGTGTTCATGTTGTGTTTTAAATAAATTTAGCTGCTGTTGAGGTTGGATATGGATAAGGTTAGGGAAAGATTTGGTGGTTTGGGTAGGTTTACATGGTGGCTTAACAGTATAATTATAAATGTAATTACAGAAATTAATTGTAGATGATTGTAGATACACAAAGGTATTTTCATGAATAGAAATACAATGTAAAAACATGTGTTTGCACAAATATGCGAGTTGTACTGAACGCTACTAGGGAGACCTTTCAAGAGAGGCACTTTTATGATGAAATTGGTTGATGGTGATTGTGATTTCTAATGAATTGTTATCGATATTGGTGAACAGAAGTGGCCACGCTCTGATGGCCTTCATGCTATCACGTCAAGAAGGAAAACTCAACCGGCAGCAAACTATGGAGCTTGGCCACCACATTCTTAAAGCTCACATATTCAAGGTAGACTACTCAGATGCTCAAAATCCTTCTCTCTGTTTGAGTATGTGACCTGCATTTTAACTCTTCCTGCCTGTCCTCAGGGTCACGGTAAAAAAACCGGGGTTTCGTCAAGTATTCTGCAACCATTGTGGATCAGCTACAGTACAGACAGCCTCTCTGCAGCTCTCTCTTCCCTTAGAAACCTCTACACACCCAATGTCAAGGTTTGAGGACACGCACACACAAAAACACGTAATCATCCTCAATGTGCCAATGAGACCATCACGTATAAAAAGCAGCGTCAATCTGAAGTAAAGAATAAAAATGAGCAACTGAGTTATACTCCTGAATAGTAGAACACTGCTCCAACAATTACCGCGACTGACGCATTCAACCGCACAAGAAGAGCTATAGCCGTACAGAGTTCTGAGTCATCCACAATGAACAAGATTTCATAAGTCACGTAGAACATAGTAATTACGCTGAGGCTTACTGAAAAATGCCTTACGTAATGACTACATTTATTTATTAAATCTATTATATGTTAATTGCAGTCTAGACTCTGCTCTCCCTGTAATTTCCTCTTCTACAGAGTTTTAATGAAACGAGCGTCACTCTGAGTCCATGTGTGCACGCCAGCGTCCTTGACAGCCATTTGGCTGGAGAGCTGCTCATTAATTCCTGCTGTTTTTGTATAAATAAATGCGATTCTGCTTCCTTGGCTTTTAATGTGTTCTCGTTTCATCCAGCATCTTAATCAAGCTTCCATTACCACACTTCCTATGTCCACAAAAAAAGAAATAATGCCCGGTTTTGTTTGTTTCGCCAGTAAACCAGTTTAGTGAGTAATTAAAAAAAAGCAACCTACCCACAAATAAAAATAGCTATTATTAAGTATAACAAGTTTTAACTTTAATAATTATTGAAATGTCTTTGATAATTCGTATCAGGTATATGAATGGATATAAAGTGTGAACATATACTATTAATGCATTTACTGTACCTTAAATGCATCTTATCTTATCAGCTTTTGATGGCGTGTTTTGTGAATCAGAGGCTGTTCTTTAAAATCCTTTAAACCTGGCGTAATTTTGGATGGATTTCCCTTGATCACCCATTCACAAAATGAAGATGTGTGTATTATATACCTATTTTGAATTATTTTTTAAAACCTGTAGTTGAAGGATTGAGAAAACCATATATTGAAGAAATTAGGCTATAGATAGCTATTGATTTAAAACTGTGTATTGGACATATAAGCAGGCTGTATGTTGGGGTTGTAGTGTGCATATGTAGATTGATACAGTACATTTTAGATTGAAGCTGTGTATTGAATATATATATATATTTATA
>JAUMHQ010000105.1:1168036-1178807 GCA_032361165.1 Enteromius paludinosus | reverse complement strand
TCTTGGGATCTTGCTGTCGCCCTACATGGCCTGCAGCACACTCCCTTCGAGCCCCTTCAGGAAGCAGATATAGAACAAAAATATTTGGTAATGAAGGGCAGCATTTCAATGCACTGGTCTCTACTAAAGAGGATAGGAGACCCACACACCGTCTCTGTCTACATAAAGTGCCTTGAGCTTGGTCCGGCTGTGCCCAGGGTTCCTACTGTGTCTTTGCGATTGGGTAGGAACCCGCAAGCTCTGCCCCGGGAGGAGGTAGACCCAGCCTTGAGTTGCATGTTCTGTATGCGCTTTGAGAAAGCGCTGCTACACTGACCGCACTCGGAGCGTCGGAACGCTCCAGCAGCTCGGAATGTGCTACTGCAGACAGCAGAAAGGGAATGCTGTCTCCAAACAGAGGTTGGCTAATTGGGTGGTTAAAGCCATTCCCTTTATACCAGGGAAGCCTTGCCTTTAAGACTGGGAGCTCACTCAGAGAGTGTTGCTTTGTCCTATACGACAGGCTCATGGCACTTCTTAACATAGATTAGAGCTGCAGGCTGGGCGACACCTTCACCTTCACTAAGGTTTTACAGGAAAAGATCTCTGCGTATTAGCTCTGTCTTGTCACGTCCCCAGCACGACAGCAGGTAATCGAGAGGACCGGCTGGTGCTGGCTTGCTGCTCCACTCCTACGGGATCCGTGCGCTATTTTTTTCTCAGTGTTCCCTTAACTGTGCGTAACCTGAGTCCTCCCTGCCCCACAGTCGGACTAGAGCCGAGTAGCTCCGGCTGTGCTTCCTCTGGGTCTCCTTCGCCCAGTAGGTGTGGCAACAAATTTCAATATATTCCTCAGTCAGCCAGAAGGCTGTGTTTCCCTTTAATTATATCCATAATCTTATCGATATATTGTATTTCCTTATTCCACATGCTAGAACTGTGTGTTAACCCATGTGCTCCACCCTCAACCACCTGCTTCAGCACCACTGAAAGCAACTCTATGTGTCTCCCTCCTTGGGCCACAGAGGGTTGGGACCCTCTGCTGACGAACTTGAAAAGTAGATCTCGCCTGTTGGCGGGGGGTCTCTGCGTAACGCGGCCCCAGAATCGTGGCCTTTTCCATAGGTGTTCTCATATGTAACATCGAAGTGATTCAACTGAAAGGGTAACGTCTAAGTTGCGAACGTAACCCACGTTCCCTGAAGGAGGGAACAGAGACGTTACACTTTCTCCTGCCACAACTGCCGGCTCGGCTCTTCAGCGAAAACCTGCAGGTGCACTGTGCTCGTGCCCTCTTATACTCACGCAGTGATGAGGTGCACCTGAGACAATCAGTGCACGCCAATGTTTCATTGGCCTTTGGTAAAGGGCCCAAAGGCAATTGGTCTCTATGGCGAGTTCCCATATGTAACGTCTCCATTCCCTCCTTCAGGGAATGTGGGTTACGTTCGTAATAGCTAATAGACGATTTTATTAGCTAATAGCAGGATTTTTTCCTGGAAATGTTCAGGACAAGTGACAGGTGAGTTCATGCAAATGAATTTCATGTGGTTGTCCTCCAACAAACAGAACCAATCAAATACATTTCCAGTCCCCATTAAAATCTTTTAATCTTTATAGTCACTTTTGTGTCATCTTAAAGGTTAATGTTTTATTGGTGTAACATTCATTCAGAAATTGTGTATTTTGTTATCTCCTAACCCCATTTATTGTACTTCCTTTCATAAAATTCAAGAGACGATGTTAGGCAGAATTACAAAGCTGCTCTTTTCCTTTGGATTGTGAAATATACAGTTCAGTAATTTTTTATTTATTTATTTATTTTTAACAGTATATTTTGTTGTCTATTTTTGTTGTCATCTTTTTTGATGTAGGCTAGTGGCACACATTTATGCAACTGTGCATCTGCAGGTGAATTGTGCATTAAACCCATTTTTTGGTCCTTACTGCTTCCATCACGCCTGCTGCGTTTTTAAGATGTGTCAAGAAGCCCAATTTGACTGAACGGCTCTCCTTTTGTTCTTCCACAGAAGAAACACGAGGTGTGCAAACGATAACAAAATAGAGCTACGTTCAACAGTTGATTTTATACAGTCTTAGCGATGGGTCTTTACTGTGCGCGGCCCCTTTAAGGCAGAGAGCACGTCGTACATTCCTATGAAAAAAGCGGCGTTTTAAATGCCCGGCTGACGTCATTAAACTTTTTAAGCTGCTAGAGTGCGCGCGGAGGGAAAGGCAGGCACACGCGCGCGCTTTTCCAGCCGCTCGCTGCAGATGCGACTGGACGGGCTCAGGTTTGCTGGGAATAACTGCAAAATCAACATTCCTGGTAAGAGAACTTCATTTTCTTTAAATATAACTGTCATTGTTGCTGTAATGGTTATTGTCGTGTTTCAAAGATGAAAAGTAGTTTGCTTGAGTGTGAATCTGTTGCGTGCTGTGGTTTACGCATTTATTCGGAAACTATACTGTTATCCTTTACTTGCGATGTTGATAACAAAGGGAAACGTTCACAATTAAATGATCTTTTATAATGTTTTTTTTGTGTTCAAATATTTTCATTTACAGCATAAGTAGATTGGCAGGTGTATTATTGAAACACGCGCATGTAGATTTGTTCGCCGCGTTATAAAGTTGTTCAGTTCACTCGGCTTTACTGTTCCGTGGTTTCAGCACTGTTCTGCCGTGCTTTAGCCAAATGCATTGACCCAGAGCTCAGCCACCGACCCCAGCAGTGAATAATGTTCATAATGATATTGCTGACTCCGTGTCCCTCGCCGTTTGCTGCCCTTGACAGAGGAAAACGAGAGAGCGGCATAATGACATTCTGACATTCCCAGGCAAGCTGCTGTTGTTGTGCTTTAATAACTGAGGCTGCCGGACTATTTCCACAGACTGTAAATCCATTTGCTTCTCAGAATGATATCAGTCAAATGAGAACTTCCTGCTGAATAGAATGCACTTTTATGCTCCTCTTTGGCTTTTATTTAAAATTAATTTTTATGACTAAACTGGCAATGTAAATGTCTACAAATGTATAAACCCTATAGGCTACAACTCCTATTTAAGGACATGTTTTGAAAGGAAAGTTGCTCATTTCCATACATAGAATTCCAGTGGCTCCCAATCTAAAGCTCAATAAAAGCAGTTCATATAGTTCACATGCAAAATTACAAGCCTTCTGAAGCCATGCCATAGAGTAAATTTGTCTGCAGAACAGATGGATAGTCCTAATAACCAGAAATATATCCCCTCAATGCCTCTTGTGTAATTTACACCTCCATTTTTTTAAACCAGTCAAGAAACATTAACCATTTGTCATTAATATTCACAATTTATGATTTCGCATTGATCCAGAGAGACATGCTGCCACAAGCTACTGAAGTTGCAGTTCAAGCACATGATGTTTATTTTATATCATGGATTATACATTATTTAAACTTATTTCCTATGCTATCAAAACTCCATCTGGGGAACATTCAGAGTATTTACAACATAAAAAGTTTAAACCTACAGGGAAGACTTTTAGTGAATAACTTCACCCTTTCCCCCACATATATCTATAAGGTGTAATGGCTTTGAAACAGATGGAATGGAACTACTTTTATGGTACTTTTTCAGGTGTGTGTTATTTGGAGTTTTTTTTTTTTTACCAAAAATAGAAAATCATGTGGGTTTTAAATAAAATAAGGTTGAATAAATTTAAGTTATTTTAAATCGCTCGTGAGGATGAATATATTTTTGTCATAATTCTTGAAGAGCCAAGTGTCATTTACTTAGGCAAGACATTTGCATAAGGCTTTGGATGCATTTTAATGCAGTGATTAACAGGACAAGGGAAAATCTTTTTTTACATAACACCGTTCAGCAGGTGTCATTCAATCAGACTGTAATTAAAATATCACAAAATGCGTAATCTTAAGATTACACCAGTGTCTACATCAGTGTCAGAGATTGTTTTATTTCAAGTATGTAAAAAGCATGAGCCCTGCCTGAATCACATGCTGCAATGCTTCTGCCAAAACTGATTCTATAATAATGCAATGAAAACATGATTTACACCTAATATTTGGATAATTTAACCATGTTTGGCAGGACTTAAAGTTACTCATAACAATGGATCAGACCTGCTTGATTCAAAGTTTGGACAGAATAAAAGTCTTTTCCTGGACTTCAGTGGTCTGGTTCCAGTGCCGGTCTTGGGTTCTGTTTTTGTCTGTGTCATGTGGGATTGGGTTTTACTACGGGTTTTGATCTTTAGATAGGTTAAAGATCGGAAGACAGGTGTGATGGCCTGCACAGAATGCTTTCCCAGTGGTAACTTGACTGGCTTTGTTTTAGGAGAATGGATATAAACAGTGGCTGCTGATTACTTTCTGATATTACAGGCCAAAAAGAAACAAAGCATACACTTTTTTGCATGTTCTATAACAATAGGAGCCTCTTCAGTAAGATTGATTTTAGGGGTGTGCAGTCAACGAATGCATGAAAAATTTAAGAAAGATGTCTTTTTTATGTTTTATTTTTGCTACAAAACATTGTACAAAAAGTATTTTACATGAGTTGTGAGTCTGAGTCTAATATAATATGATAAATGTCAATAATGCCAAGACGAAATAATGATTGGTTAGTTCTTTTAACATATCAGTCAACTTTTCTTTTAATTAATCAGTTGTGCATTTGAATTGTTTTGACCAATCTTTCACTTGATGAACTGAACTAAACCATTCACTGAAGACACTACCTTACCTTTACAAGCTGTTTACATTTAACCTAATAATATGGTATTTATGTCTCAATCAGACTGAAAAGCCTTCATGTAAACACCTAAATTAACCATTTAAAGTTATCAAATAATAATGATGACAGATGAGGCAGGGACTGTTCATCATACCATTATTATTTTTGCCCAATGTGTTTGACAAAGGTACTGACTCAGATATTGCAGTTCAGCTTTAATCAGTGATAGTGATTTATGTAGGAGCTCCACAGCAAAACTTTATTGTGACAGTAAAAACTACACAGCTTTTAACCCTGCAGGCACACGCTCGTTCTGTTCTGATAAAGTACACTTCGAATGAGATGTAATTTGAATAGCAAATAAGATGCTATGTGTTTGTCTAAAGAGATCCGATCCTAGAAGTTGTCCTAGGTTTGGTTTGTTTTACTTTCACATTAGGTCCTTAGTGCACAGGGAAATATTATTTTTTGTGTTTGCCAGCTGAGCAAATTAGCAACGTGTCCTTAGTTGCCAGAGAGAAACCTCCTAGCACGGAATACTAATTTAGTAAAAGTTAGTTGAGTGTTATTTCCCTCGGAAGTACATCTTTTATCACCACACGTTTTGCAACTCGCAAGCAAATTGAAAGTATGAAAATACTTTTGAAAAAAAGATGGCTCGCAAATTCAGTCTAAACAGATGTTTCTGACATTACGGTTTTCAGAAGCGTACAAATTACTGTACACATTTTAAACTTTGCTCTTGTTCTCCAGACATTGATTAGTAAAATCTATTTGTCTCTTAGCTGTAATTGCCAACTACAGCATTCGACTTGCGCACAATAGAAACCAACATGTACAAAACAAAGACTGAATGCTGAGAGGGTCCATAGGCCTCCCATTCAAAACATCCAGACAGAGATAATCACTCAGTGGTGTCTGATGCTTCATTTCCTGTCAGTGAATCAACATCTGACTGCGTGTCTGCGTGTTGTCTCTTTGAGATTAGATTTGAGTTTTTTTGAGCTTTAAATTGTAATTGACTGGAGCAGGTGCTGCATGAGTCTAATGGGTTGTCCGTTTGATTTCACTGAAGTGTAGAAACCAATAGACCTTTGTTTTAACTGACAACGGGAATTTTGAGTGAAGCAACCATTTTCAAGCTTTTGTATGAAGAACAGGCCCATGCCTGAAAATTTAGCATGCAAATCCTGTGATTCTTTAGAAATATGCCCCCAGCATTATGCTGTATTGATCTAAAAATAAATGAGTAAACAAGTTATTCTTCATTTTCATTTGCCTGTTTATTAATGCCATTTTGTTATCAGGAATGTTTCTGTATTGATTCTTCAGGGTAGTGTGACTCATGTACCCCCACAGTCGTTAAAATAATAAAAGAAACCAAGCATGTGCGATTGTCAAAATGAATGTGACAAGAATTCTAAGTGTGAAGTGGGGTGGTGGGTAAACCTGTAGAAAAAGCTAGAAATGGAAATGCAAAAATAATGTTTTTAAACAGAACGCATAAATGCACTTCGAACTGGATTCTGAATCATGGCAGAATATTCGATGATGTCCACTTCACAGTGCGCATACGTTCAAACAGAACAAATGACAAGAGAAACATACGAAATGCACAGAGCGGGGGGACGCGAGGAGAGGACGAGGATTGAGAACCGCTGATCTAGCACAGTGTGTGCGAGACGTGATTTAACACAGTGGTTTTCAAACTTGTTCCTGGGGACCCACAGCTCTGCACATTTTGCATGTCTTCCTAATTTACACACCTGATTTAGATCATCAACTCATTAGGAGAGAGCTCCATGAACTCACTTGAGTGTGTCAGGTAAGGGAGACATGCAAAATGTGCAGAGCAGTGGATCCCCAGGACCAGGATTGAAAACCACTGATTTAACAGACACTGTGTAGGGACCATGTCGATTCATTTAAATCGTATTCACTTATTTACGGTGCAAATCCGTGAATGAATGTTCCGAAGTGAAGTAAACTTTAACGGACACTGTGTAGGGACCATGTCGATTGTGAACACAGCTCATGCACGGATCTCTCTTCCAATGAGCTGATTATGAGAATCAGGTGTGTTAACAAAGAGAGAGATGCAAAATATGCAGAGCAGGGGGGTGCAAGGACCAGGGTTGAGAACCACTGCTCTACACCTAAACCTATCCTTACCCATGAGTAATGCCTAAAATCATATTTAATGATAGATGACTGACACTGATGCACAAGCACCAAATACTGATTTAAGCCTAAACTTAAAATCATTGAAAGCAGTGTGCTTACAGGGTTGCATGATTTCAATGGCATCATTATTAGGTTTTCAAAAGCTCTGTCTTTATTTAAAAAAAATAAATAAATAAATACATTTTCGCGATAAGTTGACTTATATAAATTAAACTTCACAAAAACTGTAAACTGGTTCTTCAAATCTGATTGGTTAATCACAATGTTGACCCAGGGTCAGGGACACATCAAACTCAGCAAAATCAGGTTCTGCTTGTCAGGCAGCCGGGCAAGAAAATAGTCCCGCCCCAAACTACCCAATGTTGCTATGTTAGGCTGGTTGACCTACTGTACCTACTTATGATCAAGCTGGAATAAGAAAAAGTATTTTAATAGAGAGTCATCCTTGAGCTATAAAAGGCTAAAGAGGCTTTTACGGAATGACATTAGAATATGCAAAAGTGTGTACTTTGCGGACTGCATAACAGCATCATGGCATCTTCTGTGTAATTATGTTGATTTACTAAAAGTGATGTTCCAAGTTTGTATGTCTTTTTTCATTGGCACACTAAAGGAGTACATAGTAGTATACATACAGTACAGTAGTTGTCATGAAAGTAAACCACATGACTTTGAATTCTAAGCCTTCCCATGCTAAACAATAGATTTGTCTGAGGAAAGTCTTGTGTCACTTGTCTGATCATGATGTTGCAAATTTAAATGCAAAGAGATACAGAAGAAAGGAAGCTTAACTACAGAGTATCAAATTAACCTTTTCACTCAACAAGGCAATGTGGCTACTAATGTTTGGACTACTATAGTTAACTTTAAGTAACTATCTGTAATTCAGAAATTCTAGCTAAATTTACCCAAAATGAATATTTTAAGCGATTTACTATGAGTTCTATACAAATAAAATGGCATCAATCCTTTTTGTCGCAAAATTCTCTGTGATAAAACAGCATTTTGTATTCCAAATACAGCAACAATGAATACTAATAATGAACATTTCACAAGTTCGTACTTACTTGTAATAGATATTCGGCGGACTCCTGAGCACTAGGGATTTTATCCCTTCTTGTCCGTGAGGAGCGGACAGAGCTCAGCTCTGGGTGCTGTACTTCAGTTTGAGCAGTCCTACTGAGACAACAGCGTAAGTATGCGACTGTCTCTGGTGGGAGCCATCCACGATGGTGGGTTCAAGAGCTCCTACTTTTGCGGTCTGCTGCTGAAGCAGAAGTTGCATTGTGAGCTTCCCTTACAGTACTCCTGCTTGGGTTGTCCTACTGCGGCAACAGCAACCCCTACCATCTCTTGTGGTGGGTTCAAGGGCTCCTACTTTTGTGGTCCGCTTGCTATAATATAATATAGTGAGCTCTTGGGAACAGTCCACGCTTGTGGGTGCTATGGTCCAGCTCTTGATGCCACTGCTTGTGGCTTTGAGGATAGTGGGCTTTGGGAACGGGCCACGCATGTGGGTGCAATGCTCCAGCTTGTGAGACAGCTGCATGATGTTTAACACGCTTATGCTTAACACAAATGGTGTCAAATCATATAGTGATCAGCTGTTGCCTCACAAAGGTTTCCTCACTCTGATTATGATAATGGAAATCATGATAAAATCATGTCAAACCCTTTCATTCACTGCTGAATACTGTATTGACAGCAAATGATTCTCATTGAAAGCAGTGTGCTTACAGGGTTGCATGATTTCAAAGATATCATTATTCAATTTTCAAAAACTCTGTCTTTATTTAAAAAAACACAGACCTTATTTCAGGCATTTAAAATAAAATAATAAAATAAAATTATATTAAAATACTGGTCCCTGCAGCACTCTATTGGCTAGTGAGTTGTCTAGTGGTTTCTTCAGAATATAGCACATAGAAAAGACTGGTCAGTTCATGAATTTTTGTGTTCCAAGTAAGAAAGAAAAAAGTCTTTTGGAATGATATGAAAAGTAGTCAATTAAAAACTAATCCATTTATTATTTTCCTCATGCATTCATGTATTTAAATATTTATTTTCAGAAACACTCAGAGTCTGTTATGACAATAATATAAATAGTTGCATTCACTCATCATTTTGGAATTGATTTGGGAGAGCACTACTGTGGGTTTTATGTACTTGCTGATTAATTGCCTCGTTATGATCGTTTAGCTGAAGACACAGAGATGCTGTGAGGATTTGTTTAATTACTTGTATGAAAAAGTCATTTGGATGTGATTCACACGTCTGAATGAGGGAAAAGAGACAAATTTCATTTGATTGTTTTTTTGCCTTAAGTGGTCTGAAGGACCTGCATCAGTCATTTCATATCCTTATTTTTGTTTTGTTTCCTGTGACCCATTCCATGACCGATCACACTGGGGTGAACAGCTGGTGTGGGCTGAATGGTTTTATGCATTTATTCGTCAGGAGGAGCGGTAGATTTATAATATTGTGATTGTGTTCTAGAAATGTCCTCAGTTCTATCATAGGGCTGCCATTATAGCACTATAATTCTGTCACAGACTATGTGAAAATAAGTTATTAAAGCCTGGTGCTCATGGTCACAACAAAATATACGTGATTTATATACTGCTATTCTCTTCAGTGCAAATAAAGCATTTTGACACTCACAAACCCTCATGAAATTGTTGCATTGACCTTCTGATGCCTAAATGTTACCTGCATAAACATTGTATATTACACAGTTGTGTTATTTTTAAGAATGCTATAACCTTAATCTTGAAGAAAACATTTATTTTTTTGTATTTTGTGTTAATGAACTAATTTTCCCCTCAATAAATTGGCAGAAATGTATGTCTTTATTCAGAGCTTTATAATAAGAACATATCAATATAGCATCTCTGGGCATTTGGACTAAAATGGTAGTTTTGATGGCGATGGTTTAGTAGATGGATAGTTTAGATTAGCTCTAAAAGCATTAGGGAGAATGAAAACAATGTATTTGTTGACACACACTATACACTAGGGGTGGGCGATATGGAAAAAATATCATATCACGTTATTTTCTGGGGAAATCACGATTCACCGTTTTTATCCTGAGTCTTTTTCAAGTTGTTTTTTTAAGACTATTTTTCAAATTTCAGGTACAATTCAACCAAACTAATGTCCCCATATAAAAAATATACTCTTACCATGTATGTTTAAGAATATTTTAATTAAGTGAAGATTTAATGCAAGTGCAATTCTGCAAAGAACATTCAACAAGACTTGCAGTGCAATTACCATCAAAATAAACATTTGTTTAACAAATCCAATATATCTTAGTTTAACAAGTCTAACAAATCAGATTATTAGACATAGCTTTTTAGACATAGATCCTCAGCAACACCTTAAAAATGTAAATGTTTTTTTTTTTTTTTTTACAAAGTTATATAAAGTTTAAATCAAATATTAACTGTCACTGCAAGTGCACAGACATTAGCATAGCTCCCAAAATAAACATTGGCTTAAAAAAGAAAAATAAACACAAAAACTGTAAACTACCTTTTGTAATCTGTTAAGTACCATAGATTTTCAAAGTGCAACATGTTTCAGAACCGAAAAAATAAAATGAAGATACAAAAATATTTCCTGACTTCATTCCTAAAAAAAAAAAGTATGACTAATAGGGCTGTAACAATACAGCTAACATGCGATTCGGTTCGTATCACGATTATCACTGGGGGAGAGAGGGGGGTGTGAGATAAACTGAACACAAAGAACTGCTGGGTTGTTTTCTGTGCTGATTTCTGGATGGTGCCGTAGGATATGCATCTGCATGTTGGTTGTGTTGCCTGTCACTTGTAGTGATGGGATTTATGGCTCTTTGAGGGGATCC
>JAUMHQ010000105.1:1052881-1064894 GCA_032361165.1 Enteromius paludinosus | reverse complement strand
CGGACATTATGCAAAATATGTTACCTAGAGACGTGGCTCGGTAACAGAGAAAGATTCAAATTGCGGACGACTCATTTAGGCGAATGTGAGCCGACTCTTTTTTTTGATAGACAATAACTTTATTTATAGTGCACTGTCAGTGTCACAACTTTGCAGATAGTTTATGTTGGCATTCAGCTACATGACACACTGCATGAACGATCATGTTTGAAAAAGCATAATAGGGGCACTTTAAATGGTTCAGACAACACATCACTGCCAAATGCAATCTTAATCTGTGACACACAAGAGATGAGACAAGAGATGACTTAATGATTATGACAGAATTACAGTTGACTGAATCAGAGAATTACATCTCCTGGTCTTCCCTCACAATCAACCATAACCCATCTGCTTCATTGAGAAGAGATCCAGTTAGAAACGCAGGAAGCAATTAAAAAAAAAAAGCTCCAACTGCTGAAGAACAGGAGCGACGGGGCTTACTTTGAATGATCTCCTGCTGTGGTGAACAGAAGCTTAGTACAACAGCCAATGACATATGATAAACAACAGAGCATTGTATCCAGATGCCTGACTCACTAATTCCTACACTCTTTCAACACATCTAAATTACTTCTGGAGTAACCTTGTAGTTTAGTAGTAGCTGAAGAACACAGCGTCTGGTGGATGCATTATCTTTCATTTCTCACTTAAATATACACAGACCCACAGCTGGGGCAAGACAAACCCAAGCCCACCGCCGTGAAATACGGAAAAATGCAGCCCTTTTTACTTTCCGTTCTCTGGGTTTATCTGAAAACACCAGATGTGGTGGAGAAAATTAATTTATCTCTCAGAGTGGAAAAACAAACTGAAATATAATAGATACCACTGGAAATAGTGACCATTCCATTTCTGCCGCTCTACGTCACATGATACTATGAAACACAAAAGTAAAGCCAATAACATTAAAGGTTGGCTGAAACTGCTAGTAAGTTCGAACTCTGCTTTAGGGTTTAGGGAATCCTGAACTACTAAAAAACAGCAAAGGTGGAGCATCTGTCTGCTTATTTGAAAAACGTGGTGGTCTCTTCTAACATAGCAAATAGGGCTGGGTATCGTTCTAAAAAATTTAGACCTATACCGGTTCCTGAACGATACCAATTTTATGAAATTGTTTTTAATAAAATTACATTATCTTAAAAAGCTTTTTTTTTATATACAGACTCAAAACCTCATCTCCTGAGCCACTGCATGGAGAAAAATATATCCAACACAATGAATCCGTGCACATTAGTTTTAATAAAGTTCAAATAGTTTTCAGTTTACACATCTGTTATGCTACATTTACACTAGTGCATTATTATCCATTCTTACCATGGCCTTATCATTTTTTCCCCTCTGAAAATTTTGTGTATTTACATTTTTTTAAGGCATAAAACATTTGTGTTTTAATTAAAGAATAATTAATTTTATTGTTAGAAAATAAATGGGATTGTATATTACAGTTTAAAACACTGAAGAAATACAGTTTTTATCATTTTTGTAGTAGCCTATTATGTACATTCCATTGAACAATAGTAATACATTTCTGCAGCCATGTCCAAACCGAACTTTTATTTTGACGTCTTGCCATGAACACCTTTTACATTTCTTTGTGTACATGATATGACGATTAATTTATTCAAATGAAATGGTCAAATGCTCTTAAAGTAACCCTCGGAGCAGTTATGGAGATGTTATTCATGTAGCCTACTGTATTTATGTCCTCATTTAGTGAGACGCAATACGTTAATATCACCGGAAGCGCAGGTCAGTATGCTAGTAAACAAAACACGCAGAATTCATCTTTTTGCGGTTAAATATTGACAAGTACTATTGAAAGCGGGAGTGTCCTCCCTGGTGTGTGACTCTCGCACGTTTATGTGTGTGTGTGTGTGTGGTGGAACCACTCTGTGCGGAATACAGAAAGCGCCACTTAATGTAGAGACAGAAATGACGTGCAGTCCATCCTGTAAATGTTATAAATAACATAAGGCTATTTTACACACTTCTGGTCAAACACACTGGCTAGTGCTGCAGTCTTATTGGCTCATCAACTAAGGTATCGAAATTGGGTACCGAATGCTAGATGGTTTCTGATACTCGGTTGTATCGAGGCAATTTGGTCGGTGCCTAAAAAAAGTATCAAACTCTATACCCAGCCCTAATAGCAAGTGCTGAACAAACACAACATGCCCCATTTATTTTTTGCTGCAAAAATTCATTCTAAGTGGAAATGCAGGATTCAAAAAAAAAATTTCTGTAACACTTGGAGACACTGAGACAGCTCATCAGACCGAATATTTTTTATGGTCTTACCTTGAAGCATGCATCTGTAGGCCGATTCAGAAATGGCGTAGATATGAGGCGGCATTTCATGCCTCTTCTTGCCCCTGTACATCTCGATGATGTTCTCTGAGTAAATGGGGAGGTTTTTGTACGGGTTTATGACCACACAGAAGAGTCCTGAGTATGTCTGCACAGAAGAGATCCAACAAAAGGGGGAAAGAAAATTAACACTTAATTAGTGGTCAACACCGATATGGGTTTTTAAAATTAGCTAGACAAACAGCATCAATATGGAATATGTACATACATTTGATAAAAATCAAACAAAACACACTGAGCACATGTAAGTATTCATAACCGAAGCCTGCCACTTGACATCAATTCCAACATTTTCAAATAAAAACACAAAAGCGATTAAAAAATAATGGCAGGTCTTTCTCTCATATCCTGTAAAGCTATGCTTCTATCTTTAACTAGTTTATTGGTGCATGATCATTCAGGGATTTCTGAAACGGAATACTCCAGAGTAACATATGCTAAAATGATAGTTTTCCCCCATTCATACAGTTTCTGTTAATCTCCTTCATTGCGAGCATAATCTGTATTTGGACAGACTGATATGGTTCTTAAGTAAGAGTCCCAGCTAGGGATGCTCATTTTAACCGTTTAACTGTTACTTGATCGATATGAATTTTGACCGATTAATACAATCAGTTAAACAGTTTAAAAGGTCATTTTATTTATTTCAGTATTGTACCTACTCATAGTCTACATAAAATCGCATTTTATTGGCCACATTCACAGCAGCAGAATCCAGTAGTTGAGTCCTAATACAGGGAGTGACCACCGCGTTCTGTAACGGAACTCACCTGTAAATGTTCAGGAGTCGCAACCGCGTTCGCGGAGCACACGCGCCATGTGAACGGAACTGGACTCGTCATACACTGCTAAAGAGAGCCGCTCTGCTGGACAAACATGCTTCTACCAGGTGTGTGTTTTGGGTAACATATAGTGATGGAGAAATGAGCTGCGTGTCATCTGAAAGTTTTATTAGATCTCGTCAGCGATTCATATGGTCCGCTCTCCGCGCAAAGCTGCTGTCAGTTAATGAAGGTTTGATGAAAGACGTAAATATTCGTCTTCTGTTGTTTTCTGGTTTTAGCGCATGTACAATGAATCTGCAGAAAACAAATATTACTATTTTTATCGGGTCACATGCGCTTATCCTTTCTAATTTAAGAAAATTCTAATTTAAAATAATGTTGTTGGTTAACCGGTAATAAATCGGTGAACGAGCGTCAGTTGTCGGTTGCGAGAAATAACCAAAATGAGCATCCCTAGTCCCAGAATTTTACCTACACCACTCCATTTCCAGCAGAGACATGGTTGAATGCACAAAGCACTATGAAAAGTAAACATTATGATTTATAAAATGGAATACGTATTGTAGATATGGTGAGTGACCTCTTAAAACACACTAATTAAGAGCATCACACTGTATAATAGTACATCTCAAATAAAGATAATATTATGTTTATTGAGTGGATACAATTTAAGCTTTGATTGCAAGTAATTAGGAGTCAAATTTGAATGAATTGCTATATATTTTTATATGAATTAAGTTTAGACAGGTGTAACTTAAAAAAAAACAGAACATGCTGTGATATGTTGCCAGTTGCATATCAGTAATTTTAACAAATCATTAATGGTGTTCAACCATTATGGATGTTTTGGTGGCAGATGCTGATATCACAGAAAGCAGGTTGGCCTAAAGTAGATAACACATGCATACATTTCTGCAATAAGTGTTTTTATATTTACTAAGATAATTAGAAATAAGAAAACTGAAACTGAACACATTTGGGGGGGTGGAATATATAGAATAAACAATAAACATTCTGTATATACACACACACACACACATTACATTCCAGTTGGTAAAATTGGCCATTGGGATACATTGGTGGACTGCTAAAAAATAACGTAAATGATATAAATTTTAGGCTTAGTTAACACTGCAGGCTGTGTCACATTTCATGTGATTTTTAGATCAGCAGACGCTACAATTCTGCACTGGAGGAGGCGGGAAGATTAAAATCACAATGGCAGACAATAGTGATGTAGGTGGTCAGTGGAAGGATAGTTAAAAACTGCTAAAAGCATGCTAAGACGAGCAGCATCCATTCTTATTTTTGCAAAAGTGCACTGCGTCTGACATCACGTCGTCTTCTGTGCATGTGGGTCACTTCAGGGCTGTATAGGGTTCACACATCTGAGACTGATGGCAGTCGCATTTAAATGACAATGTGAACAACAGTGCAAAAAAACACAAATAAAATGGATTTCAGCAAGAAATGATCTTTTTTCAGGGGAAGGGACAATGAAAACTTCTCACATTAAGCATATAGAATGGAACAAAATGAAGGTGTTTCTCTTGAGAAATGCTGGCATGCTTTCCCTGCCAGTGCAGCTGTCCTGCAGTGAGCCTGCACTTCATTAGAGAACACATTTACAAGATATTAGCCCTGTCTTTCAAGCGGTTTCATATACGAGGCTATAACTGAGAGCAACCGGTGTTTGTTTGGTCACTGCTGGGTGATCCAGACACATGGTGAGAGGGCAAGTCAGGGGAGAGGTAATCCCTGTCTGCCTGCTGAAGGGTCCTTCTATTAGTGGACAAATATACAGTATATGGGTGTGGAGGAGTTTTGGGGGTGCATTGGAGGACAGATTTGTCCACAACCCACTCCTAACTCCCCACTAAATAAAAGCCATCCTGCCAAACTAGATCGCAAGCCGGAACAATAGTCTTGGGACTCAGGAGACTTGTGGCTGGAAAGTTGTTTCTCTCCAGCATCACTCAATGTTTGTCAGCTACATATGGAAGAAAACAGCTTCCAATCTCAGCTATGCACAACAGCGATCATAAACAATTTAACATCCTACAGTGAATAACTATATAGCACTGCGCCAGTTATGAGTCAGTCCCAAAGACTATCCAACAAATAATTTGATATTTTTGTTGAGTATTGATTTTTGAGTATCTGTGTACAATTCTAGCATGTTATTCCCAAAAACGTGTGTTTTTACAAGTTATTACCAATTAGTCTATTACTATCTGTCTTAACATACAAGCAGAGCTCTTTAAAAAAAAAAAGGATTCAACAGTTTGTGATCCTATTTTATCAAAATCTGTCAAACCTAATAAAAAAGGAAATGAGTCAACTGATTGTTCTGCATCTCCCATATTATGCAAGACGCCTCTCATCGAAATACCAAAACTGTATAGCCTAATATCCAAGGATACTACAATGGTCTTTCATTCTTATTCATTTAATTCTAACCACTGAGCAAAACACGCTACAACTACATATTTCTGTACATTTATTGTCCCATCTTCTACACTTGACGTACATCCAAGTGAAACTTTACTGAAAAAGAAAAATGTAAAGTGCATACTTGGTTCAATTCAGTTGTTGTGTGAATGCAAGTTTGCAGTTGACTGCAAGATACTGTAAGATCTGGGCTTACGCAGAAGAAATGAAATTCAGCACCGGACCCAAAGTGAAAGAAGCCTGGCATTTCACTAAAAGATCAAGGTGTGGTTTTTCGATTAAAAAAAATAATGTTTTAAAACCAAAGAAGAACCAAAGAGAACTGGAAAAATATTTGTTTAAACAAATCCATAAAGAGAAATCAAGTCTAACGTGTCATCGTCGATCATGCTATTCAAGAACAGAGGGGCGTGGGATGGCAGAGAGGAACGCAGCAACTCCAAGGCTCTGCCCACACAGCAGATATAAGAGCACATACCACACACCAGCCTGAGGTCCGGTCACCAGCCACGCACACAGAAAAGAATACACAACCTTTAAGTAAATATGCAACACGGTTTCATTTTGGGGGTTATATTTCTTCAAACATAAACAGTATTAAGAACGCCGAGAAATCTGAGGAATGCAGGTGCTATCAACAATCAGTCTGACATCATGACATCTCACAGATATTAGAAGCCAGCTGCAGCTCGATGCCAAACACAAAGGTCCAGTTATAAAACGTCAGGTTTTACTGGGACAAGCCTGGGCCTCTACAGCTAATTACTGTAGCCTATAAGATGGGAGCACAGCAGCCACATGGAACCAGAGGCTTAAACATGGACTAGGCTTACAATTCAGCCTGACTGTTTTCCACTAAGTGGGTATGGGAGAGTGGTCTGCAATCTCTCATCGTTGTGTAAAATGACAACAGCGCCTGCTTTTATAACATCTGAAGTGCGGCCAATGGAAAGGATCTGTTACCGACAACCTGGAAAAGCTTTCAATGATGGGAAATGAAAAGTGACAAAAAATTATGAGAAAAATTATAAATTCCCATCAAGGTTTTTAAGGATGTAATCTAACTGGGTGGTAATATCAACACAAGTAGCTGCTCTCATTGAGATTTCATAATGACCTCATTGCAGCTCCTTAACACTTGAGGAATGGTGGAAATGATGGGGCCACACATCCAAACAGCTTGCATCACACTCTCTTTCTCTCTCTTGAATAATAAAAGTCCCTCGGATCCGCTCTCCGAGTGCATGCTGTAAAATGGGTCAAGATCACAAGGTAAGACAAACTCTCATGAAGTTCCCTACAAGAACTGCGATAAATGACAATAAACAACAATGAATTTGATTACCAAACTGATATGCATACATGCACAAAAGAAACAGATAGAGAATAACATTTCTATGGACAGAATCCATCTGCAACATAACAGAAGACACAGACTGGGTGGCTATGGGAAAAAAAATTTACCAACTAAGTGATCCCAAACTCTACTTGAAAACATATCATGTGACATATTCGTTCACTTTATTTGTTTGCTGAAAATTCACGAGCAACATTTAGACCAATCAATAATCAAAATAATCATTGAAAAACCTGAAAAAAAACCCAAAAAAAAACAAGGTAGAAAAAGTCTGCAACTTGAAACATCACACTTACGTATATGAGCCCAGAGTAGTAGCGATCTTTCAGGTTGTGTAAAACAGACGCCTCATTCAGGCAGGTGAGTTCTGCCATGTCTTCCACTTTGCTGAACTTGGGCGGGTTCATCTTCTGGATGTCATCTTTGTTTACCATGGCCTTCTTGCCATTTTCAGCCAGCTCAACGACCACCTCCTCTCCGCGTTCCTCTCGGATGCTGGCCGCCTCGAACCCATGTCGTTCAGAAGGAACCCACACCAGCTTTTTGGCTGTCCAGTCTGCCTGGGAAGCTGGGTTGTAGACCACGGCCCGATCCACAAAGAGGTACCGTTCAGGGTCCTCTTGCCCGCTCCGCTGCGCCATCTCCGGCATGAGGAACTAAAAATAGGCCACCTGGAGAGAAAAAAAAAAAAAAAAAAAAGTTAGAGGGAGTTAATGATGGAAGAGCCAGAGATTCACTTCGAATGCAAGCGACATGACACAGCAATGGCAAAGAAGTACAAAGAGTCAAATATTTCATTGGTTTGACAAGGATTTAGCAGAGAATGTTGCGGTCACTATTCTTGCATACATTCATTAAATTCAATGACATTACTACTGTGTGAATTTATCTCTCACACCTCACTAGCCCACTATTAGTTGATCAATATTCATCAAATACTGCATTTTTGGAACATACAGCTGAACAAAGTTCATATCGTCATGAATCAGCTGTATGTTAAACATTGTCTAAATCGGTGTAGACATACTAGCTAATGTAAGTTTAATATGGATCACCTCCACAGTGGCCTTTCACACAAAAAAACAACCCAATAACATCAAGAGCCAGATGGTCTCGGTCTACTCTGGCCTGCAACTGGACTTGGAGTTACTGTATTTTTCAAAGAGAGGCTAAAATAAGACAAGCAGGGCAAAAAATGGGTCATGTCTGTTATTTCACCGATGAGAGCCATTATACGCGAGATGAATCCCTGGTAAGGTTAACGTTAAACTGAAGCGGGCCGGACAGTCCTTCAAAACGTATTCGATGAGAAACCACCTCAAAAATACCTTTCTAACGTTCACTGACTGACACTGACCGAATACATTTTAAATTACCGACAAATATAACACCCGTACGCATACAAATAAAGCGACGAGGTGACCGTTAACACGAGCTGAAGTTCGTGCCTGCAAACCGGGAGCTGCACGCGACTCCTCCTCATCACCATCTCCCGTTATACGGCCCGTGGCGAGGCGGACAAACGTTTTATAAGTGAATTAGCCGACATATGGTGCTAAGGGCTGCCCAAAGCCAAAAGATTGTTTAATTTGGAAATGTATTTATCTGCTTAAAAGAACCGCAATAACAAACTCGCTAACGTGGGCTAGCGCTAGCTCTCCCCGCTGCTTGAAAAGTAATGCGAAAAATAATCCGTTAATTATACGGCAACGGAAAAAAAAAAACGGGCAAAAATGAAAAGACGTATGGACTTACCACGGGCTGTCAGCTATGAGACCTGCGTGCACGAAGAGATGAATGAGTCGCTATCCAGCGCGTCCAGTTTTTATAATCCAGTTCTTTTGAAAGTCGGCCAAATATTCCCTTGTTTCGCCTCAGCACTGATGCCACCGTCCGCAGCCCTGCTTCTCTGAACTCCTCAACCGAACTCAGCATCGCACTCGCCTGCGCCCGCCTCTCAGTCGCCCTCCGGTCACACCCACCGGCTCCCTTATGGAACGGGGATTGGATTGTAACGGGCCTTGACCACAAGCTATTGGTTTGTTAATATTACACCCCCCCCTCCCCTCCCATCAACACAAAGTGATTGTTCATGCAAGCTTTCTTCTATCTAGCGGGAGCTGGATCTATAGAAGCACATTGGTTGCAAGGCCGTCAGCGTGAAATAACGACCAAAATAGGGCAGTAAATCTTTTTAATAGATGCACAAGTGCATATATAAAAACGGAAAAATATTTACAATTATTCATTTAAATTTGAATGCATAAAAAACAGAAAAAATTGCTAATATATATTACATAAGTTAAATATAATGTAATAATATTGTTTACAACCTGCGTGTTTATAACTACATTTTCTGGTGATGTTCAAACTCATTTCTGAGTCGACTCTTTTGAACGGTTCGTTTTTTAACAATTGAGCAGCTTACGTGACGTATTCACCTGCATCTCATTTTACACACTTTTTTACGTTATTTATTTTTATTTGATTTAATTATTTAGTTTCTGTTTCGTATGTGTGCTAATAAAACTAAACAAAAAAAATAATAAAGCTGTAGATGTTTTCCTAGTACATTGAAACTTATCGCCACATGACGTCGTTTCGGAACTTGTTCAGAATCAGTGAAACGATTCGACTCCTATGACTCGTTTATAAAACTGCTAAATTGTTTTGCATATCAATGTATATTACTAGTTGTATAAAATTACCAAAGTTTTATTTTTAACTAGGTTTATGTAAACCTGTTCGGTAAGTGGGAGACATTTTAGTTATTGCTAGTTTGAAGTAACGTTATTATCGTGGATGACTGTGTCTGGTTTTTGACGTTTATTGATTTTTTACATGTTTCTGTCTCTCTAGTAAACTGAGAGACTTTAACCAAGCATCTGAATGAACTTTGAGGGACTTGATAGTCTAGGCCGCACAGCGCCCTCTGTTGCCATATATAAAAAGAAACCCTACTTTTCCATTCCAACGTTCAACTTCTCCCTACTGGAGATAGAAATAAAGCGGTACACATAATTATCTAGTTTAAATATAGCACATCGACAAAAAACAAACCTTCAAAATGTTCCTGTTATTCAAATTCCTAAATGACTTTACAAACATAGAACCCAAATTAAACAACTCTAGTACACAACAACTATAAGGCTTGGCATAAAGTGTGTGCATTCTTCCAATTAATGATGACAATCTTAAAGAAAATATATTCAAATGTATGTTTTATTTAATTAGTTGTAAAATAGTCCCATATGATAGTTCGTACTACAAAAACAAGATCGTGTCAAATCCAAACTTCCATCCTCCTCTGCCACACAAACCTTTACAATCTGCGAACAGAACAAGTCACAATAACCGACATCGCAAATTATGTACTGAACCAGCCTCAAGTAAGTCCCAAATAATAGGACTGATCCACAAACGCTCTAGAGCCACTTCCCCATCACCTTTCCTAAAATAACTGCACCGACTGGATTGTAAAATGACACCCGGAAAGCTTCTCAATCCAGTCCGAGCCTAGTTTTGATCTGTATATTCAGTCAAACAGACACTCTATTGCTTGTAGAAGATAAAGTGATAATATGGGGGCCCTTGGCAAGTGGAAGTTATAACCTTTTTCAGTGGGTTGAAGTAGCTTTAGTGTATCTTGGACCAGACCTTTAACCAAATCCTGAATGAATCAGTTTCTAATATTAACTTGAATTATTACAACTTAAAATATGTTTGGAAAATCTCCCTGCTTTGACAAAATGTAGTTAGACATTAAAATGTGGAGGGAAAAAAAAATAAAATGGGCAGGAATAAAGTATGACCAATACACTCCCTAATGTCATCTTCAAGTGTGACGCATGGCAGTTTGAGAAAAAGACTTCTTGGCATCACAACAATAGAGTGCTTAGGAATTCTATACACTGAATTTCAATTCTGATGCCCCTGTAAGTAAAGAATTTCTCCACAGGTGTGTTCGAAAATCCTAATTGTACAAGACAACTTCTCAGACAAGGGAGATGTTTTTTTTCTTTCTTCAGACCCCTGAGAAATAGCTGCAAATCGAATTCATTTCTTTCCCAAACCACTTAATCTAATGCAGTTTGAAATAAAGCTTTTGAATGCCAAATGAAGCATTTCAAAGTCAACAGTACATGTTGTGAAAAACGCAACTCTACAAAAGAATTGCGAAGCTTTTTTTTTAATTACATTTTGAAAAAGGCATTGCGTTCCAGTTGAAATGTAAATCGAGTGCTCCAAAAAGAGTTAATAGATTCATTATGAAAGTACAAATTTGCTGCACTCGCTTGGAGTCCAAATCTAAATGACATTCCTCCGTAACAGGGGGGAGGCAGAAATGTTTAAACACAGGCTTTAACAGTGACTCTTGATCAAATTAGATGAGGATGAACAGAAGGGCGAGAGGGAAATGTTGACGTTTTTGCTCTTCGGGAGGATTTCGTGAGAGGGTGGAGTTGTGTCGCCTCTATTTAGCTGCAACTTCATTCTCAGCAGGTTGGCCTGTAGCGGTCTCTGCAGTTTTGGAAGCCTATAAAAAAAAAAAAACGCATTAGAAAGACACATGAATGAAGAGTTCTGACTGATGCTATTCAATAATGCAAAATAAACAGATTTCCATGATGGTTCAAAAAAGTTAAATGCACCCTACATGGCTCACGATGACTTATCTATACAACTTTAGTGAATGTGGACAGTCAATGTCCAAAATAACAAAAGTACCACAAAGGCCTATTCACACCAAGGATGATAACTATACCAATAACCCATAATGATAACTATAACAATCTAAGCATCTAATAGCATTCTAATGGTGCGTTCACACCGGACACAAATTGCGTGAATAAATCGCATTTTGCAAACATTTTGAGTCTACTGGCTTCATTCGCGCGTACAATATACGCGAATGCGCGGCATGAGAGGGGCTCCTGCCAGGCGGCTCCAGTCTCTGCATTGGTGGAGGGGAAAACAGCAAAACATTCTAAATATTGCTGTTATTGTGCCA